>JAHBCN010007972.1:0-41060 GCA_019359885.1 Listronotus oregonensis
AAATTTTAAAAAATTTTTACAGCAGAAGCCTAGATTTAGGTGTTTGCTCTCATATAGTTTTTGAAAATTATCAATAACTTATAACGTTTCTGAGAAAAACATTATGCCTCGAACCCCAAATTGGATCCAATTTTCGCGGCGCGAATGGAACTCTTAATGTGCCTTTGCTTTGAAATGAATAATCGACTTCAAAGCGGAGTGGTTCTTTGACTAACATATAAATAAAATATATTAAATAAAAATTAATGATTGTCTAATTAAAGAATTTAATAAATTAAATCACAAAATTTAATTAAAAATAAAAGTCCTTTTAAAAATAATAAAAGTGCACATAAAATGTTTTTACTAAAAATATTTTTGCAACTCGTAAAACTGTTACATATTAAAAATTATATTTTAAAACCCCGAGTCATAAACCATAAAGCGGTTAATACATATTTAATTTAATATTTTATACCATCAACTATCTCTAATTAAAGTATTATGCATTTTGCAAGTTTAACTTTTAAGTTTATTACAGTAAAATAAATATACAAAGTGTATAATGGTTTTCAGGCAAACACAACAAAAAGTATTATGCTAAATGCTTTTTCAGTGATAATTTAAAAAGACTTATATAATATAAAGAGTCGTCAGAAAAATTAATAAAAGTCGATTTTTGCGTCAAAATTGGTTTATTAATTAAAAAAAAAGTAGGTTTCGGTAAACCGGATTTAATAGTATACTTTAGGCTTAAAAATATTTCGCCTTTTTTTCAAAAGCACTTGGAAACAATGGTAAAAACCTGTAAAGATTCTGCCAGAAAGAAGAAAAAACTGCAGAACACTTACGGTGCCATTTAAAGGCCCTATGTCGTCTGCGGTTTGCAGGACTCGGTGAGGAAAAACCCAAAATACCAATTTTTTATGTTGATGTGCCTTTGCTATAAAATGAATAATCGACTTCAAAGCAGTGTTTCTTCGACTAACATATAAATAGTAAACATCTAAAGAATGAGATTATATAGCAGCCATTTTAACATAAATAAAATATATTGAGTAAAATGTAAAAATTATCTAATTAAAGAAATTTAATAAATTAAATCACAAAATCTATTTTATTATAAATAAAAGTCTATTTTGAAAATATTTAAAGTAGACATAAAATGTTTTTACAAAAAATCTTTTTGCTACTCGTAAAACTGTTATTAAAAATTTTATTTTAAAGCCCTGAGTCATAAACCATAAAGCAATTAATACATATTTTATTTGATATTTTATAGCATTAACTATCTTTATTAAAAGAAAAATATGCATTTTCCACTTCTAAGTTTCAAGTTTATTACAGTTAAATAAACATACAAAGTGTATGATGGTTTTAAGGGAAACACAACACAAAGTTTTATGCTCAATGCTTTCTCAGTAAATATTTATAAGGACTTATATAATATAAAGAATCAGCAGGAAAAATAATAAAATTCCATTTTTGAGTCAAAATAAGTTTATCAATAAAAAATTTAGGTTTTGGTAAGCCGGATTCATAAGTATGCTTTATAGCAAAAAACAACATGTTAAAGTTTCAAAATATATGCACTGATTTAAAACTGCTGACCGAGCATAAGTGAAAATAATGCTGACGTTTCAGTTTTATCGCGGATGAATAGATTATTGGTCTATCTGTCCTGGGGCCGCATGATTCCTGTAGAACTGTTTATTATTACAGTTGTAGTAAATATTTATCAAAGCATTGATTTATTCGCGAAATAAATAAACGTTAATGTAATTTTTGTTAAAACGATTGATGTGAGCGACAAAAGAGCTGTTAAAAAACCAAAATCCAGTCAAAGAAGTAAAAAAGCAATTATTGAAGAGAAGTAAAAGTGGCATAGATTAGGTAGTATGTAAAAACTATTCAATCCAGGCCTAAGCCACAAATGTGTATGTATTAAACGAAGGGTTTAAGCGTCTTTTCCCCTTATCATACCTTTGTTATTGTTCCACACAAAGGTATGCAATTTGGTATGTATTTCACACAAGAATTTTAATTGTCAGCGAAAAAATTGTAAAAATTATGTCAAGTGGCTTTTAAGACATTTGATTTTAAAAATTTCCATTTTACTAGTGACTTACTAACTGACTTACTTATTAACTCATAAGAATTATGGGGCATTTTCCGAGGAAGTATAAACTTGAAATTTGGCATGTGAGTAGGTTTTAGGACTTTTACGATAATAAACAAAAATTTATAAACATTTTCTGGATTTTCTAAAAGTTACATATTTTAGCAAAAGTAAGGAGAATTTAGTCCTATACAGGATGTTTGAAATGATTCGGGTCAAAAAAATGTTTAAATTACTTCAAGAACATGTTTCCTATACCTTACCAAATATAAGGTCATCATGCCGCCAATAACAACAATGTTATTAGTAAAAAATAAAAAATCCAAGTTACTAATAGCCAGCCATTAAAACAGTGCATTGTCTATATCTAGATAAGCATAAAAAACATCTTGAGACTCATCGTAAACAACAAAAAATAAACAATGTTTAAAGTTACATATATTGGTTGAAAGTTGAGATATGTTATAGAAAGTGGATAACAGTGCATAAAAATAATAGTCAGACCTCGGAGTGTCATTTTAAACAGCGTGAACTTATTTTATTGTCTAATTATTTGCCTTGACCACAAGAAATCTACTAAAATCTACCAAACTGATAAAAAATATACCACTTTTAGAATTTTACTGAGTAACGGTCCAGAAAAAGCCTTCAAGCATATACCTACTAGAACCAGCCTTGCCACTCGGCCGTGCAAACAAGTGTGCAAGGGAGAGAGAAAAATAGCAGTGAAATCTTTTCCCTCGCTCGATGTGCCTAATTAATCAGAATAAAAGGGTATGTACTTTGCTCTTCGTGGTGATTGGAAAACGACATACTTCTCCCTGTCGAACAATTAGGCACATGGAACGAGAAAGAACGGTTCTACTGCTATTTTTTTACCTCTAGTAGATAATATAATATGCTTAAAGCAAAAAGCCAACCAACCTTAAAGTGTTTGATGGTATATTGTTTTTGATATATTTATGATATAATGAAATTATAAGATACAACAACGCCTAAAATGTATCATATATTTATATTTAACATTAAATAAAAAATAAACAATAAGAAATCTTTATTAATTTTTTTAAATAACATCTTAAATATTCTATATAGTTGTTACAAAACATAAATGTAATAAAAAAACTTTATAGATGTTTATGTTTGCCTGTTAAATCAATTGCATTTATTTGGAATATTTAGAAGTCTATATTAGGTTGCCAATATTACAAATTATTCTGTTAGTTGTGACAGTGCATCATAAATCTATAAAAAGTTTTTAAAATTTAAAAGAAAAAACTTATTATGATTTTAATTTTAAATATCGGTAAATTTACATTTAAAGGTTGTTTAAATCTTAAAAACGGTGGCCGACTTGACACCGAAACATTAATAAGTTTTTTAATTCTTAAACAGTTTTTTTAATTTATATATCACGCGATTCGCAACTTTGTAAGGGTTTCAATAACACTAGAATCTTGGACTTCCATTGTCTTTATTTGTTAATTGTTACACAACGTTTCGGTTAGTGATGTATCTCCAACCGTTTTCAAGTGATAACTAAAAACTATTCCTTATATACTATCCCTTGTTCACCTAAGCTTGACCGATTTTTCACGGTTTAGCAACGGCTGCCAGATATTCGAAATATCGATGCTAGGCTTGCTAAATACATTTTTGTTGTATAAAATTATTACAGCTTCTTTGAATTTTCTTTTCTTCCAGTGGGTTTCTTTATAAATAGTTTTTGCTTCCGACCATTGCATGCGGTGTTGTTTTGACCAAGCGTGTTCGGCAATCCCTGACTTCGACGTTTCACCTCGTTCCGTATGTTTTTTGTGTTCTTTAACTCTAACTTAAAGTGGCCTCTTTGTTTCCCCGATGTATACCTGCACACTCACAGGGAATTTGGTAGATACAGTCCTTATTTGAAACATTGTTGTCTGGTCTCGTCTTAGTAAGAATACTTCTTAGAGTGGTTTGGGATTTAAACGCCGTTTTAATATTATACTTATTCGCGACTCTGCGAATCTTTTCCGAAGTTCCTTTAATATATGGAATTGTCATAAATATTTGGTCAGTCTGGTCTTGGTTCAAATTAGGAGTTTCTTGTCTTATTTTTATATTTTTCGATTGTTTCCTTTATTAGCATCTCACTGTATCCGCTCTGCCTAAGATCCTTAGTTATGTTATCCATTTCCTCTTGCAGTGATTCCTTTCTGTTACAGAAGGTCACTGCATGATTATATAAAGTACGTATAACCCCCTGTTTGGTTTCGTTAGAGTGGTTAGAATTCCGGTGTAAATATTGAATTATTTTGAATATCCTGCAGCCGTTGCTGAACCGTGAAAAGTCGGTCAAGCTTCGGTGAACAAGGGATAGTATATAAGTCGTAGCTTCTAGGAATAGTTTTTAGTTATCACTTGAAAACGGTTGAAGATACATCACTAACCGAAACGTTGTGTAACAATTAACAAATAAAGACAATGGAAGTCCAAGATTCTAGTGTTATTGAAACTATTACATTGTCACACACCTTCAAGGAAACGTTTGTAAGGGTTAATTGACTGTTGACCCTGAGTACCCCGTTTCTATTTTCTGCATACTACTTATATACCAACTATATGGACTTTTTATGCCTTTGTTGTACAAACAGTTAAGAACACAGGTTTTTATATAAAATATAAGTTAACTATACTGCACGTGTATAAAATCTTTCGTAGATCTATTCTGATAAACTACCGCATCAATGCCGAAGGATTACTAAAAGTGGCGTTGCCCCAAGAAGTTTCTATCTTGTAAGCTTGAACTACTCCACATAAACTAGTTTGGAAAATCCAAAAGTTTTAAAGAAAATGCGATTTTCTAGTAGTAAAAATACCATAAAACTTTTTAGTTTTATATGTGATTAAACTCAAACTTCTGTTAATCGCTTTTACGAAGCAACCAGTCAACTTCTATAATATTGTTTGAATTACAGTTTATTTTTTACTTTTAAAATAAAAAAGTTGCTTAAGATGTTTAAAATGTAAAATAATATTAAACACTTAAAATGTTTTAATTACCAACTAAGTTAAAATATATATCTTGCCTCTTTGCTGGCTAATAAATATTTAGACATAGTTTAATGTTAAAACCTTTTCAAGAGACTTCTGTATGTTTGTGTTTGTGCGTTTGTACGTTTGTACTTTTGTACGTTTGTACGTTTGTACGTTGGTGCGTTTGTAGGTTTGTACGTTTGTACGTTTATACGTTTGTACGTTTGTGCCTTTTTACGTTTGTGCTTTTGTACTTATTGTACTTTTGTTCTTTTTATACGTTTGTACATTTGTACATTTGTACGTTTGTATGTTTGTATATTTGTATGTATGTTTGTTTGTCCACGCATTTTTGCGAAACTAATAACCGGATGGTGACGATTCTTTTTTTATTGGCCTAGTTCTACTTTATTTTAGGGAACTGTAAAGATTTCATCAAAATCGGTTTAGTAGTTTTTATGATATGGACCAATACGTGTAGGTGTAACGGCCTGGCCTACTGATTCGAGCAACGGCTGTGGTAAAAAGAAAAAACACTCTAAGACCTGGGTCAAATCCAACAAAATCTTTAAAAATTTACAACAACTTATGAGCACGTATTAAAAAAAATACTCCACTACATTTGTCTTAAGGTTGTTGCCAGCAAATCCATTAAATGGAAAACAATTAAAATTAAAACGATGGCTTTGCAGACACCAACCTAAAAAAAATGTAGGCCTTTAATTTGTAAAGTACCTACTTTTGATTTCCCTTTGGTTGGTTTCTTTAGGGTATATTTAGAAAAATATTATTTCATAATTTTGAATTATTGTTTTTTAAAGTTGATTTATTTTTTTATAACCTTCTTTATTTTTTAAATAAATATCTAAGCTAGGGTTTTCTTATTTTAGTATTCCTTAACTTACATTTTAAAAATATTTGTGCTTTTAATGCCAGCCACACACATTCAGAAAAACCTCAGAGAAAAAACTGTGTAAGCAGGGCCGGACGATGTAAAAACAAGTTGTAGTGTGAGTTACTTAACAAAAATTGACAAAATAAGGGAAAACAGAAGCATTGTTATTTAGGGTAAAGTTTGTCTTAACAGATTAATTTTTTTAGGTTTAAAATCGTTACAAAGTATTTGCAGATCAATACTTCTGTAAAATTAAGTTTTTTTGGGTTCTTGATTTTGAAGTAGGTAAAGAAAGTAAAAGAGTGTTAAATATTTTAATTAGCTGTCCAATGCAAACAATAATTTAGAAATATATAGACTCCTCCGCTAAAAGGGAAATTAAAAGTTATTTAATGATGTTCTAATATAGGGTATGGTAAATGCACAGATACAAAAACTAGAATTAAATATGGTACACACATGCGAGACCCACCACAAAGGGTTTACGGTTTTGACAAACCTAGGAAATCTAGGTTGAAAAGACTACACTTTTTAATGTGCCATACTCTATGCAGAGCGTAGGCGCCCTCTCGCACATATCTGTGTTGCGTACCAATTTACACAGATATGCGGACCACCGGCTTAACGTGCCTTTCGAAGCACTTGTGAAAGGGTTTACTAGGCAGAAATACTACACAGTGGTTTGCCATTGCCTTCTGTGAGGTGACGAGCTATGAGAAAGTCCAATGGACAGTGCGGGAATCGAGCCAGGGTCTTCACGGCTCAGAGGCTGGTACGCTGCCACTATACCAGCTCGCCACATCAAGACTACACTGGACTGCATAAATACACAAAATGTCACCAAAGACATTCAAAAACTATTAATTTTGCAAAAATATAATTGCCGGTTTATAAGATAATAACACATCACGTCGCTATTTACAAAACTAAATCGTATAAATCCACTTAATGACCGTTGACAAATGACATAAAGTTCGTAGTATTGCCACTAGAAGTCCTAGTTATTTCCCAAAATACCTAGGAGACTGACTTCTCATGGGTGTACCAGTTTCATTACATAGGCGCATATGGAAATCACTATTCTAGTTCTGTTTAAAGGCCTGTGGTAACGACTAATGTAGTATAAATAACTGCTTTAATTTACAAAAATAAATCAAAGAAGAGAAATACACTTATTATTCTAAATAACAGATCAACTTTGGTCGGAAAGTACACGGGGCGTTAATTTACTGCAGATATCTAAAAAATAAAATAGTTGAAATATTTAAGTTTGACATAAATGTTACACAAGGGGTGAGTCTTACCACAACTTTAAAAATATAAATGACATGACTTGTTTTGTGTTGTAACATTCAAAAAAAAAATTATTAACCCTGTATATTCAAAATTTACGATAACATTAAATGTCATAGGCAATCTAAATGGTCCAGGCTGAATGAGAGCTGTCAAATTTTAACATTTGTGACATTTTATCGAGTGTCAATTTTTTTTTGTCGATTCTCTATACGGTTATGTATTCTGTTTTATTTAATAAGAACCGTAAAGGTACCCTAAATAGCTTTGATACTAATTAAAGTATGATTTAATTATTTCAATAAACAGTTATAATTGCACAATTTTTAAATTAAAAATATACACGATCCGGCACTAAATTCAGCAATTTTGTCTTAATTTATGCAATTTTCTCTCTTTTATTGCCTTCAAGTTCCCCACATACATAAAACTGAAACACCCTATGAGACGTGACTGTATCTTATGTAATAAATAGGTCTATATTTATTTGCAAGTATCTTCAGTGTATGGTATTAGGTCACGTATCTGTCGGCACTGGCATACAATGTACAATAATGACACTTCAGTCGGTATTTTCTTCTAATTAGGCGAATTTAGATTGAAGGTCTAGTTATGTAGGTAAAATTTACCAGAATTTACCTTTTTATCTTGTATTAAGCCTATTTATGCAAAAAAAGAAAACTTATTAAAAAAGCAAATTTATTGTAGCGAGGGTAAAAATTTTTTTTAAGGTCTTTTAACCCTAAAAGTTATGTTATGCTATTATATATAAAATTATATAATTTTTACAAAATGTATTTAGTATTTGAATCTTAATCTAAATCGGAAAGTGAGGAGGGTAATAATTATCACAACACCTAGGCCTCAGTAGGCCCGTTGTGCTACCTCCTAAAGGAAACTCCTCACTCAGTACGCCGTACATCCTACTGATTTTAAGTAGGTGACAACGTCGCCAAGGGGAATCTCCTTAATGTCGGCCAAGGAAAGCCAATCTTGCCCAGCATGCATCTTCTCTTGGACGAGAGTGCAGGCAGTCACAAAGGATGTGCTCCACCGTCTTGTTTTCCTGTTCACGACCCCTACACAATGGTGTCTGATTTATACCCATTCTAAAGAGGTGTTTTCGCAGTTGACAATATCCAGTAAGAACGCCCGTGATTAGACGAAAGTTTACCCTAGGCATTGCCAAGTAATGTTTGGCTGTATCTCCATCAGATAGTTCAGTAACTCCCTAAAAAAGTTACAGTTTGCTGTTTCATCCCATCGTCTTATAACCTGCTGATGAGAGTGTCTTCTGATTAGATCCCTTATCGCAGACCCTGTCAGACCTACGAAAAGGTCGGGTCCAAAAGGTTTGGTCCCGCAGCCTTCCTGGCCAACGAGTCAGCGATGCGCTTGCCTTTGGAGTAAGCGTGTTCTTTGGTCTAGCAAAGGGTAACCACATTTCTGCTGGAAGCGTCCGCAAGGGCACGGTGACATTCTAGTACCCGACCCGAGGTGTAGCGTGGTCTCCTTAGGGCTAGTAGTGCTTGTCTGCAATACGTATGGATAAGCACAACTTTATCAGTGATGTTCTTACTGCTTATTTCTTTTACAGATATGGTTATGCCTGTGAGCTCAGTTTGAAGCACACTTGCCATCTCACCCATAGCCCATTTTATGTTTAAGTTAAGAGATCTAGAATAAATTCCACATCCCGTACCTTCTTTTGTTTTTGAACTGTCTGTCAAAATGTTGATCACACCTGCCAAGTTGGGGTTTGATTTTCCTTTGATTTCAATTTTGTAGGGTTTGTTAAAAACAAAACATGGCGCAACAGAGTCCACTTTCGCCTGCAGTAGTGGAAGCGAACCTATCGCCTCACTCCACAAACGACGTCTCTGTGTTCCAACCGCTACATCGGGCATTATAATAATAGTGCGAAGGTGCAACATAGCCGTCATAACAACCTCATTAATGAATATGTCAAGGGGTGTAAGATTTAGGATAACCTCCAAGGCCCTAGTTGGTGTTGTTCTCATGGCTTCAGTAGTGTTAAGAAAAGCTTCTCTGTACTTGGTCTAGTTTTCGGATGACTGTCGTCTGCTGGGCTTTCTGCCCCCAGACAACAGCACCGTAGGTTAGCATAGGTCTTATGATGGCCATATAGATCCATAGGGTGACTCTAGGTGACAGTTTCCAGGACCTGCCCATGGTCCGGCGACATGGCTCATTAGAAATGTATGCTTTCTTGATCCTTCTCTCCTGCATTCGGTATCTTGCGATGTTAAATTTAACAAAAATCATAAATCATAAGAAAAGTATTTTTATAACCAAAATAATAGGTTGTCAATAAATCAATACATTTTATTATCTATTTTTGTTTACTTAAAAACATTTGATATTTAAAAATTTAATATTAATAAATGCTTGTCTATTTTAAATTTTAAACACACATAAAGAATACAAAGGATCTCGCACTTATTACATTGAAAACCTGCAACGGGAAAAGTCTTGGAGATTGTAGTATATTAAAGTCATATTCCTCCTAATATTATTTCCCCAAAAATTCTTTACTTAAAAAGTTTAATTTATTCTTATTTAGAAAGAACGTGTTAAATAATTCTTTCTCTACCGTAAAACACGTGGTTCAATGTTTTATGCTCTGTTGCCTCCTTTGATGAGCTATTTAACTGTAAATTTCTTGATTTATTTTCTAGTTTTCTGCTATTTTGTAATTCTATAAGACCAAGTATTTCTAGTAGCGTGTCAGCTTGTCATATATTATCCTTAAGCTTTAGCCCATACTATATTAGAATATTGAATTGCATTTCTCTTTAATTTTATAAGAAAAGAAAGTTTTTTTCCAGAGATATGTGGTATTAGGTTTTTAGAAAGACGCCTGTATAATACCTATATAAACCAGATTAACTTCGACTAAAGCCCTTTTATGCCATTGCTGCTAATTTAGTAGTTTGGATAGAAACTTTTGATTGTTAATTAATGAAACTTTTTAGTTGTGGTTAGTTGAGGTTAGTTGTGGTTATGAAATGTCAATATGAAACATATTATAAAGAAAATTTTGACAATTGGTGCGTTAGTAGGGATAACTATTTAAACGAGGTTTTGATAAAGCTATTTATTATTCGTAAAGAATGTGGCAAAATTATAGCAAAAACATGCAGAAAGTTTAACGAAATATACCCTAATTTACGACGAATAGATAAAAGAAAATTTGTGCGAATACAATATAACTTTATACAATTTTGTTCACAACTTAAGAATGATCCAAGTTTACTACAACCAAAAAATATTTAAATATTCATTGAAAACCATGGAGATAACGCTAAAGTTCAAATTCCATTACTTTCTAAACACTTCAAAATCCTGCGTTATACAGCATGTTTTGTCGGTGCTTGTACTTCAGAAGGATCTAGTTGACTAATGTAATTGACGTGGTTCCTCTTTACTATTTACCCGTATCTTGAATACCCTTTATTTCAAATAACCCCAAAAATAAAAAGCAAGTGATGTAAGATCAGGTTGATTTAGCAGGCCAATCCCATGGTTCCACACGTCTAAACCAGCGGTCATCAAATTTTTCAAATAGCTCAGGTGTCACCTCTCCAGTGCAATCAGCGGGTGCTTCATCCAATTGGATGAAGCACCCGTTTAAGCGTTAAATTTTCTATAAAATCATCTACTACTAAGCGCAAAATCTGAGGGTATTTATTGCTGTTTAATGAGTCGTCATTAATAAAGAAGGTATTTGATAGTCTTTTAGTAAACACTAATATTAAAGCTATATTTTTCATAAAATCCTATTTGCTTGACCGCGTGTTGATTTTGATTTAATTTTTGTTCCTACCAACGCACTAATTCTCAAAATTTTCTTAATAATATGTTTCATCGTGACATTCCATAGCCACCAAAAAAATATTTCAAAATAATCCAATTCTTACAAAAACTTGCTTTTATTTTCCAAACTTAACTATTCAGGTATAAGAATATGATATATTATTTTTAAGGGATTTTAATTGCCTTTTATAATATGCCATAATATACATAATGTTCCATTTTAAAAAATTAACTTTTCTTCATTTTGATATCTCGCTGCAAAATTATTACTTTTGACCAACCCTGTAATGTAGAACAAGTTTTTTTATATGGCGTTCCCAAATTATCTCCAACATTTAAACTGTCTACGAATCTCAATGACGTAGTAATAAAAATTAAATGGAGTTATGTTTTGAAGAAAAAGTAAAGAAATTAATTAATAAGTCAAAAACTACTGGAGACAGGTATAGGAGAGTTTTATACAAAAATGATCAAAGAGCAAAGGCAGAGCGAAAAATGCAATAATATATAGGGTGTCTTATTTAAAATATTAAAATTCCTATTACTCTTTGTATGTGCGACAACGTCGCGTTGCTGAAAATACTTAGGTTGATAGAGCAGGGACAATTACCCATGTTTCCAAATTTTAAAAAAATCTCTATGTCCTGTTTTTTATAAACGTCCAAGGGACCGTCGACCATCAATCACCCTGTATACAGAATAAAAGGTTAGTGTAAAGGTACGGTTACACACCGTATGGAGTGACACGCCTAGAGTGTAAACCGTCGCGCAACACGCTGTGTGACAGGGTCGGCGCGGCGATTGTCAGGCGGCGTGTCCTGTCCTGTCGATTGGTGGTAAAAAGTACACACATCAAAGTAAACGCGCGGCGTGAAGTGCATATTATGATATCAGATGGCGCAACCGCGCGAAGTATTCGCCGGCAAATAATAATAATATTCTTTTTCAGTGTTAAGTCAAAAGCGGACGGACACGATGTTGTGGTCAGGTAAAGAAATATTAGACCCAATCCACCATCGTTTTCTTTTCTTTTTGATTAAGATATTACTATCCAACAAAATATAGCAAGCTGCTGCACAACTTAGCACACTTTTAAAATGAAGCCAAGCCTGGGAGCGGCGTGACGGGATATTTGCCAATTCGTAGGTCGTCTGACAGCTATCGCCAAAAACCGATTAGCGCGTCACTCTACACTCTTCAGGCGTGTCAATCCACGCTGTTTAACCGCATCTTGACAGCTATCGCCAAAAACCGCATCGCAAGTCACTCCACACTCCAGGCGTGTCAATCCACACGTCGCGCCGTGTAACCGCACCTTAAAAGGTGCCGTAAAATCTATATCTGCATCGGTTCTTAAACAGCGTTGACAAAATTTGTGGATAAAATAGGTTTAGCATCTAAAAAAATATATAGTAATGGCTAAGATATCATAATTCTAATGCTTACTATACATTCCCACGTAGCTTACTTATTTAAAACCGAATAAATTTTGCGGGACTTAAAACGTTCTTTATTATTAAAGTATATTATTATGTCTTTACAAAACAATTATTAATTATAACGTTGGTCTTGGCAATCGTCTTAAACCGCAAGCTCGCAGCAGCTAATTAATAAATTTCGAATTCTGTCACCAAAGATCGTTAATTAATTAATTTGACGGGGCCTCCTGGTTCCATAATTAAATAGAATACTTTTAATTGTTATAAATAAATAAAAGGGAAATTATAGGAATCAAAAATATTTTATTGTATTATATTATAAATTGTCATTTAAAGTACACAGCTATACTATTGTATAAAATGCCTTATTTTTTATTATTAAGTTTCTGTTTATAAAAATAGCGTATTGTAAGTAACACTTAAAAATAATGCTATTATAGTGCTGTTTAGTTTTATTTTAAAAATTTTGGTGGATAGGTAGATTAAAAAAAATTATTAATGGTAGAAACGGTGTTCATCAAGTCTAGAGAATTATTTAAGCACGTGGTGAAGTAAGCACTTAAAGATACCTGAGCCGTATCATAGCAAGAAAAAGTTAATAAACGAGTTGTTAAAATTTTGAGTAAAAATATAACTTCTTTTAATTTTTTTATTTCTTAGATAATAAAAGTGTTATCACAATCGACTTTTAACAACTTTATTTCCAGACATTTCCCTAAAAAAATCCAAGTGGAATGTGTATAAACTTTTTGCAAAGGAAACTTCTTCAAAAAACATAAAGTAAAAAAATGCATTTATCTTATAAAATAAAAAAGACCTTGTAGCTTCAACCTTTGTTAATTTAAATAACACTAACTTGTCGTTACTCAATGCTGGAATAATTTCAGGTATTTTATTCGGGTAACTGTTTCAAAGGCTTATCCTTCTAAATTAACTTTAAATGTACCTATAGAGCCTGGATCTTTCCAGTTGAACATACAGTCGAAAATAATGGTATGCTTTTTCTCATCAGCTTGCCTTTATTAATTATTTTCCTATCTGCTCACTTAATTGTCTGTCTTTTAATGGACCAGATATGTAACCAGTGGCTTCTGAACAAATTATATTTATTAGCACATGTTTCATTCATTGGATAAATATAACTAAAAACTTTTACTTTCTCCCTTTATCGCAACATTTGCATAATACCTCTTCGGTAGCGTAGTGGTCGGTGTGCCAGCGATCCGGGTTCGATTTCCCGCCGGGGACACGTATTAGGTAGTAGTTATTTAAAATAACGTCCGTGGTGGCACTACCGCGTTGTCTAAAAGGTGCTGTGAAATGCAATATTTGCATGTTTCAGTGCTTGGACAGCGTTGACGGAAATGGGGAAAAAGGTGGGTTGAACATCGGAAATCCCGTCGCTCACGATACTCTGGTACTTAGGAGCTTGTACGTATATGTATATGTCCAGCATATAATATATATGTATATGAAAAATCCTTCGTGACTGTCACAAAGATAAAAAAAATACGCGCATAAGAACAATATTTAATTTAATTGTATTTTCTACAAACGTGTTAAAAATTTAATTTTTAACACTATCTAGATGCCTTAAAAATGTTACTTTAAAGCACTAGTGCCTTAAAGTAACATTTTAAAGAACTAGTGTTAAAAGTGAAATGTCAAAGTTTTAGAGGTAAAGTCAATTGTTATTTATTTACTAACATTTATATTAATTGTACAATACAAACAACTTGAAAAACCAAATTTCCTCCACAGTTCTAGTATTCTCCGTAGTTGAGGTGGATTAAACAGAACAAACTTTCCAAATCTTCGCTTTTTCCGCAAAATACGCAAGGAATATATTTTCGGTATACGAATATTTTTTAGCAACACCTTTCTCCTTACACCAAATTATAAACTTATTGAAGGCAATATTATATTGAATAAGGATTTCCTGGACAGTAAATCATCTATCTCTTTAAATGGATCGATGCAACCAATTACTTTCTCCTATATTTTCTTCCATTTCAAGTTGATTTCAAGTAAAAACTAAAACGAGCTAAAACTGACATGATGTATCAAATTTGAAGTAAACTTGTCGTAACCAATCAGCATCAACAACGGATATTAGAATTCATTAATAAATACCAACTTCAATAATTTTTATATACGATGCTATGTAAAACTATATCTTCCAATTTTAGAATAATTTGTTTTTTAACTGCATTATTGCGTTTGTAAAAAAAATATTGTATGATATTTGTGTTAAAAGTACGTTTTAACGTACTGTGAATTGCAGAACTCGCTTCGCCCATTCTACAAACTTTCACATTGGTACCTTAAAATTATACTTTTAACACTTATATTATAAATAACTATTTTTTTACATTTTTTTTTATTTTCTTGACGTTAGGTATAAAGATTTAAAATGGAAATTTAACACAAAAACGGATGTTTCTCTGTATTTATGTGTCTTTCTATGTGTGCATTCTAGAAAAGTCTTCATTAATAAATTCTATATAAAAATTAGATATTTTAAAATTTTTCATATACTGGTAAGTTGTTATATTCTTAAAATATATTTTTAGTTCAGATACTAAACGTTTCTGCTGAAATTGACTTAAAATTTTGACAGTCGTTGCAAAATGACATAAATAACAAATGTTATGTAGCGTCGACATGTGCTTTACCCCGGGGGTGAATGCCACCTCTTCTCGGGGGTGTAAATATAAATAGTCAAAAGAGCCCCGATAAACCAACTGATAACCCAATACTCTTTAAGTTATTTATGATCTAAAATGTCTTTTTTAAAACTGTTTTTTGCAAATAATTCAGAAACCTTGAGCCCCACAAAAAACATTTCTATATAAAATAAAGCCTATAAAAAACAAAGAAATTGTTCTTTAATGTATTGTTTTAGATGCAATTCAAAGCGAGTTATGGCTCGTTGAAGGCAATTTTTTGTTTGCCGTAAATATATTCCCAGATTTTAACGTTAAATAAAGAAATATAATTTTTTTTTGGGAAAATGTATAAAACCGTTTTCAAAGTACCCACAAAGTCGTTCAAAATAAATACTGAAGAAATTGTCCATTAATATAATTTACTTTATAAATGCCTCATTACTATTATATCCCGAGGGGTTTGAGTACTTAAGAAAGTATAGATTTTAAAGGTAAGACAATATATTTCTTTTTATTTTTTTTTCAAATTGACTTTTAAACTAATTCATATATGTAAACAGTTCTTAAAAACTAAAACTATTTAGCATTTTCCTCACCAAAAAATTTGCTTGTTTTGGGTTTCTAAAGCATACAAATTAAATGGGATTTGACCATTAAAAAGTTGCATTTGCGTGTAAAGAATACTTTTAAACTAAAAACTTGTTATAATTAAGGGTACAAAAAATATTTAAATTCACATGACCCTATAGCTTATATAGGAAGAGAGTTATGTTATGACCAAAAAATAAAATATATTTTTTTAAGAAAATTATTAGCAAGTTGATCGTATAATTAACAGTTAAAGGATTATTAAACTATTATACTTTGTTTTTTCTAATTTTCGATGAAAGAAATGACTTTAAGGGTTAAAGATTTGCAATGAATTAATTATATTTAAATTATTAAATAAAATAAATTTTATTTAAGATTAAACCATTAAAAACCAATACACTATTTAAACGCTTTAAGCGTTAAAAATTTGTTTTTTATAAAAGTGTTATTCTAAGGGATGGTTTTTAAGGGTTAAATTATTTTAACAAATAATATAACCAGTTCATAATACTTTTAAAATATATTACTTCCACAAAATACCAGAATAAAAATGTTTACATTTGCTAAAAAATATTTTTATTATAGGAAAAGTTTTTAAGTGTAGGTTCATGGCGAAAAAAGTATATATCAAATTCTACAATGAGAAAATTAAATATTTACACATAACTGCAGCTTATAAAGCGCTTAAATCTATGGTTTTTCAATTTGTTAATATAGAGTGTAGATTTCACTACTTTAAAACAAATTTCCAAGTTACGCATGTATAACTTTTCAAGTGCGAGGTAAAATGAGCTTTGTTTAGCTACAAGGATTTCGGAGATAAAACCGCTATTATTTTTCCTTTCAGTGACTGAACTATATTTTTAACAGGTGTTTTTCAATCTTTCTGACGGCCTACGAAGGCTTGTATGAAGCCTACGTACTAGGTACCTTGAATAACGGGTTTTTAAATGTTTAACCCATTTGTCCGTAGTTTGGTTAACGTTTAGGTACAAAACATGCAGAATACTGCATTTTTACGGCACCTTCTAGACACCCCATATTAGTGCCACCACGGAGGTTATACGTATATTTCTGGCAAATATAAATTTCTATAGATGTCAATTTCATCAGGCGTCGTATTTTTGACAGACATGATATTTTTAATATACGTAATTTATGACGAATGTCATATTTTTAAAAGACGTCATGCTTTCCTATTTTGACAAAAAGTATATTTTTGACAAAAGGTATTTTTAACACGTTTTTTAGTTTTTTCAGAAACGTGATAGTGACGTTAAAATAGGATTTTTATTAGGATTATACTCAGGCACACTGCAGTGAGCCAAGCCAAGTTACGGCTTGACGCACGCAGTGTTAGTCCAGAAAACAAAGCTCAAAAAGTGCAAAACCTGACAATTTTTTTAAAATGCAAGATTGGCATGAAAATTTGGGAAAGCTTTGCCTCTTCTTCAAAATCTATATTCTGTACCAAAGGGAAACTGTACTAAGTCCACTTTTTGCTAAAAAAGTTTTCTGTACTAAGACATGGCTTTTATTGCTCTACGGAAAAATCGTTTGTTGTCGATAAGGTGGAATAAGAATAGAATTTAAAAAATTTCTGTCCAATCTGCATCTCGGGGTAAACTGTACTATATGGACATATTATTACCACACTATTATGCCCAAAACATATTTTTTTTAGAAATTGTATAATTTATATTTTGCCTGTCGGTGCTTTTTCCCAAGCACTACTAGACGTTTAATAGATTTAGTAGGTGATTGATCCTCATAAGATAAACAGTCCCGATGTCTTCCAGAAGTGCAAAAATTTTTTTGCTGCGCTGAAACCGTTAAACCTGTTGAAGGGAAAAAACTATCCAACTAATAGTATGTATTAAATTGAGTTCATTTGTTATTTTTTAATTAGTTTTATAGTTCATTACACCATTTGTATAATTTAGGTAAAATATGCTATTAACCATAATATGCTCTGTTTAAAAAACTGTTTTAGTATTAGTCGTTTTGGCCCAAAGGCAGGTATAAATATTCTTTAAAAAACCTTTAAGGGCCCTAAGCTATTTTCCCCGCTCTGCTTAAACTGTTTGTTTATTTTGTGAATATTTATATAATATTCGTTTAGGCTAAAACAATTTATCCTAAAACAGTTTAAGGACTATAAAGATGTGATTTCCAACTATAATAAATTTAAATATTTGCGCTTTTTAAAACCGATTTAATAAATCTGTTTTTTTATAATTTTAACAAAAACTAAAATAGGTTTTTTTCATTATCTTAAAGAGCCAAACAATTTGATTATGATAATTTTGTCTTGTGGGCAGAGTTAGAAATTTAAACACTGTATTGATGTCGAATCAGGTAAATTTATATTTTTATGTTTTTATTTTTTTATCCCCCGGTTTTTAGAAAACGAAGATACAGAAATGGTTGAGCTACAAAGAGTTAACAACCTTCTTGTTCTCACGACAACTACTCTGATGATAGCCAAAGATCCAAAACTATCAGAACACAGACAACGAGGATGCATCTATCCAAGTGCAGGATCAAATATGTCCAATGATTTTCAAACAAAGCAAAATAGTGTGCAGAACTGTACAAAAATTGTGACAAAACACAGAAAGGAAAAAACAAAAAAAAAATAATATAAGGGGGAAATCCAACATTGGGAAAAAAAAAAACGTCTTTTGAAAGAGTATAATTCTAAAAAAAACACTTAATATAAAAACATTGGGAGCCCCTTTTTGTCAGGAAACGTGGGACATAAATGTACCGAAAAAGTTTCTGAAGGAGAACGCGAAAATATTTTTAGAAAATTTTGGTCTCCATCAAAATCAATTGATCATAAACGTTAATTTTTGCATCATCAGTATTTAACGGATATAAAAAAAGGGTGAAAGAACTGGGGAAAGATCCAATAAAAAAGTTCCTAAAAAAAATTTTAATTTTTTCTTTAAATGACGTTCAGTAGAAGTGTGTAAGACTTTTTTGAGAACCTAGGAATTTCGCAAACATTTGTTTCGACTGTTTTTTTCAAAAAATGTATTGGAGGGCCCAGTAAAGCAGATAAAAGAGGTAAAAACTCCACCAAATAAAATACGAGTGAGATCAAAGACAGTATAAGAAATCATATTTTAAAATTCCCAACAGTAGAGTCGCATTATAGCAAGAAAGATCTTCCAAAAGATACCTTGAAGGGAGTATATTTCTGCATGTATGAATTCTACAAGCAAGAGATGTTGCTCCCGAAAATGCCTGAGGTTTATGCCCAAACTGGGGTTTATAGTGAAATTTTTAATAGTGAATTTAACTATTTTGCTGCCAGACAACGACACTTGTGACCAATGTGATCAATATCTAATAAACAAAAGAGTCTCCAACGGTTGACGAAAAAACTCGATACACAAAAAATACGACAAACACGTGAACGAAGCTAGTAATCGGTACAGCCTAAAAGCCCAAGACAAACAAAAAAATGGAAAAGTGAACAAAAACTGGGAAAATATATGTTGATTTGGAGGTGTTTACCAACGCCTGCCTTTAAAACTCAAAGTTTTTATCGCTAAAATTGTGGACCTTTAACTACACAATTAAAGAACTTCAAAAACCCTAACTTTTCATTTGGGGCGAGAGCGAGCTGGAAGGGGGGGAAAAAACTGCTTCCTGTTTACTTAAATGGCCTACTAATATTGATGACGCCGTGAGAACTAACAATATCAGACAACTGTCCATCTCAAATGAACATAAACTCAATTTTAGCATATTTTTCGATCCTAAACTTTATACCAACATTAAAGATAATTAATCATAAATACCCTTTAAGAGGGCACCCCTCTTAGAAGTAGATAGTGATCACTAAATCATAGAACGAGAAAAAAGAAAATGACAAAATTTCAAATAATGACGCCTGGGATTGGAAACAGTTAGTACAAGGCGAGCCACAAAAATCCTTTTTTCTGTTATTAACATGGAAATAAGTGATTTTAAAAATTTTTTTCTTTAATTGAAGGTACCAACGCACCATTTTTGAATAGAAAAATTAGAAAATGGAAGGATTTTAAAATATCACAGTTGGTTCATATTCAGATTCGGTCTGATAAAAAAGGGAAAATATTTGTAAAAGCGACTTTGAAAAAACGTTTTGAAGTTCTAGATCTAATCGTGTATCCCGTAATCAGCTTTTCCTGAAAAAATTTTCGTTTAAAAACTAAAAACCCGATTAGTGAAAAAAGAAAAGATTCAAAAGTTGTTACAGTGGGTACAAAGTATTTCATACTTTCTACCAAAACCTACCACATTGTGATAAAAAAAGGACGATGATTTTGATGATTAACGTTAATGAAACTTTGTCGTTTACATTAGGTAGCTCGTATATTTGGGGTATTAAGTTCGTTTTGATTTATCATTTTAATTCATTGTTTTGTAAAACGAAGGTTTTCTTAAACTGATATTTTTTAAATAAATTTTTTTTTCTATAGTCAAAACATGGTTTTAATCAAGAATTTTAAATCACAATTTCAAAGCATCATATAAAAATCATTAGTGTAGTCTATACTATGTCCATTTAAAACAACATTTTTAAAAAGATAAACTTCTAAGCCCAATAAACCAATTTTACTTTTTTTTAACCAAACCCCTAATGCCTTAAGCAACCTTTATTGTAAATGTATAAATTTTATAATCAAAAAAAAATTACGTAACAAAATAGAGCAAAATATTTTGTTTTATTTTCTTTGTTTAGCTGTCCTGAAAAATTTATATTTGTGACTTAGTACAGTTTACCTCTGAGGCAGTATTATGCCGATGAGCGCTCTTTATTTTTTAGGGGTAAAAACTACCCTTTGATGCCAAAACCTATAAAACTATACATTAAAGCTTAAATTGAGTAAAATGTGACTTAAATAAGTTAAAAAAGTAGTATTTTGTTTCTTTAAAATATTATTTGAAATATTTTAGCCCCTAAAAATCAACTCCAAATATAATTTAAAAAGAATAATTTACCCTTAAAAAAAAATAATATATTATCACAGTGGTTTGCATAAAATTTGGTATCAAGCTTAACTTACCCTCCTCTTCAAAATCCCTATTATGCTGAAGGTTGCTATTTATTTTTTAGTGGTGGAAACTTCTCCTTATTGCAAAAACCTTCAAAACTTTCATATTAAAGCTAAAGTACATAAAATTGGGCTCATATAAATTAAAAAATGGGTATTCAATTCTTTAACCCATTATTTAATATATTTCAACCCTTGAAAATCAGCCGTTATGATGATTTAATAAAAAAAAATATTTCCCTAGTAAATTAAACACATTGTCACAGAGTTGGAATTAAAAAATGTAACTACTTAAAAGTATTTTATAATTTTTTAATCTTTAAAAATCCACCCCTTACAATATTAGAATGCAAAAATAGTACAAAACCGCTGATAAAAAAAATGCATTGAATCGCTTTTAGAATGCTCCAAAAAATTGTTTTAATAAGCATAAACCCTTTATTTTTTGTGAAAAAAAAGTTCCTTAAAACTTTGTAGGTTTTTTTAGCATAGGTTTGTATTAAAACGTTTAAAACACTTACTTTTAGATGTAAAAAGTTTTAAAGGGTTGAAACAAGGTAGTGTTCGTCTATGCATTTTAAATGTTTATATCCCACTTATTTTTCGTCATACAGTAAATTAAAAAAAGCAAAATATTTTTAATATAACAAGCTCCAATTTGGTACCTTAGTAATTTTTACGTATCTCCCTTAGTTTTCGAGTTATTTTCAAGAAAAGCTCATTTTTTATTAAGATTCTGAAATTTTATTTTCACTTGCAGCTCCATATTTTCAAATTAAGCAATTTAAATCGGTTAAAATTTTAGAATATAGTTATGATACATATAAAACGAGAATTGAAAAACGGCTACGACTAATTTTAATTAGGGTGGTTATTAAGCCTTTTAACAAGATTTGTGCATTCATAAAATTTTGGTCTAACCTTATAATAATCAAAACTCCCTCAACTTCTATGATACATACCTTTTTTAAAAAAAGAAAGGTCTTTGCAAATGCTTTCAATTATGATTAGTTTTCCTCAAAAAAACGTAGGTTTTGCGTTATTTGCCTTTAAAACCCTGAAATTTTGTGTTTGATGAATAACATCTAACCTTTAACAAACCACAACTTGGTTTGTATTAAGTCCCACAGCAATTGCAAAAACCATTTTATTAGTTTTTTTTGCTACAATTTTGTTAGTTACAGTTTTTTGGATAAAATTTATACTGAGTTATTTGCAAAAAACCGATTAAAAACGTTGATATTATCGACGAGAAACTCCGACTTTTGATCGCGAATAACTCAAAAAGTATGCATTTTACAAAAAAATGCATAAAACATTTTTTGCTAAGAAATTATTCTTTTATCGATTCTAATGGTTCAAATATATTTTAAAAATTTCACCCCCGAGATAGTTTGGTAACCGCCCCCAAGGTAAAGGCGCCCTTCGGCATGATATAGATTTTGATCCTTGGACTATTCCCTACCTACTATCAAATGTTTAAGCGTGTCTTCCTCCCTTCATAACTTTGTTCGTTCCACATAAAAGTATGAAATTTTGTATGTAACTTAACATAAGAATACTTAGTACTCATGAATAAAAAAGTTCAAAACACATAATAGGTACGTTCTCAGGTATTTATCCTAGAGACAAGAAGAGTGTATGTTATGTTATTAATAAAAAAAATAAATTGGACCGAAATGACCGTTATTTTTGGTGGGATATTTCTTACTGAAACAATTTACTTGCAACAAACACATGGGATTTAAATGTTTTAAATGAATAAATATATTATCTAAAGAGAATTCCATACTTACTCATACTTTGATGAGGTGCATGTCCTGATCTCCACAGGACCCTGATAATCTGTACATATGCAATGGACATTAGAAAAAGTGGTGACCAATAAAAAAGTACCATTTTAATTATCATAAAGTAGGTGTCCGTCCTGTCACCCCACGTTGGTTTGCACTGGGTGAAGTAGGTGTACTTCTCACTGTACGGTTCCGCTATGAGAAAGATAGGTTCCGGTATCTCTGAAAAGAAAACATACGTTTAGTAATTTAAATAGATAACATCAAAAGGTGCAATTAAAAGTAATAATTAAATAATCTGTCATTTATGACTTTACGTTAAAATTTAAAAACATTCTTAGAATTGCTGCAAATGTTTAATATTAATATTTAAATTATTTTAATTTTAATTAGTGGTTAATTTACATCTATAAGTTTTTTTTTGAAATTTCAAAAACAGTTACCTGCTTATTACTAAATTGTTAAAAATTTTTTATTAATGGGTTTTTAAAATTATTTTATAGTTTTAATAAATGTGTCTTTAGTTTTAAGCCAGAAATGTAGGTTCTATTCGGTCTAGAATTGAGTTTAATTTAAATTAGCATAAGCTAAATCAATACGAACGTTCTCCCCAAGTGGGACGTTTCAATTTTGAGAAGCAAAATACACATTACAGAAGCTGTAAGATATAAAGAAATGTATTGTATTTAAGTATTTAATGTCTATAATATACGGCCTTTAATATTTGAGTTAAGAAAATATTTAAAAAAGACAGATTTAAATTTGGATTTTTATTTTATTCCTTATTTTTTAAAATTACAAAAAAAATACCAGACAAGAATGTAATAAATTTTTTTAACATGAATCCAGATTTCATAATTTATTTATTAAAAGATCTTTTAATCTACAACCAAAATAGATTTAAAATTGGCTTTTCCAAATTAGGGGGAAAAACAGAAACAATAACATTTAATCTCCTTAAATAAAACTGGAGTAGATTCAAACTATATTTTAAAATAATGTTTTTATTTCTAAATATTTTCAAAGTTACTGCTAATTTATTTAATTTCTCCGATGTATAAGATTGAGCACAAAAATATAAAATATTTATTTTTCTTGCATTCTACATACTTTTTTTTATCGGGACTTAAACATTTGAAGATATCAAGGAAAAGGAAAACTTCTGCGGGTAGCAGGTTGCATATTCTGGTTATTTTGGAAATAAAGAAACGAACTGATAGGGGGCCTATCAAGTTGAAGTATAAAAGGATGCATAAAAGTGGTACAACGTATTGCTTTGTTGAAAGCTGCCAGAGCAAGAATCATATTGGCCAACTCTTCGGTGCAAAGGCCGTAAAAATCCTATGAAAGAGCAACAGACCCCATACAGCCCGTCGGTGGATAAGTGAAGGAAGATTTTCTGTACACGTGAATTTAACAATAAGATAAACAGTTCTTTTTTGAATGATATTAATAATGCTAATTTGTCGGAAATGCCATTTTCTAGATAAAAGAACCATATTCTAAAGAAAGTCTAGTTTGCGATTCATAGAGAGTATATATATTAGAAAAAGAAAAACACTTTCTAACTCGAAAGGGAAGGGGGTTATTTTGAAGCTACTAAGGCTATGGATATAATGTGTTGCCAGTTAAGGGTATTCTTAAAAGTAATGCCAACAAGATTGAATGATTCTTTGTTCCATAGAACTTGTCATAATAGGTTTAATAGCAATATTTAAATAATTTTGATTTTAATTAGTGATTAATTTACATCTATAAGTCATTTTTTTTTAATTTTAAAGACAGTTACCTGCTTATTACCAAAACATTAATAAAATGTTTTTTTATTTTAAAGGGGTTTTTCAATTATTTTATAGTTTTAATAAATGTGTCTTTAGTTTTAAGTTAGAAATGTAGGTTCTATTCGGTCTAGAATTGAGTTTAAAGCAAATTGGCACAAGCTAAATCAATACAAACGTTATCTCCAAGTGAAACGTTCCAATTTTGAAAAGCAAAATACACATTACAGAAGCTGTAAGATATAAAGAAATGTATTGTATTTTATGTATTTAATGTCTATAATATACGGCCTTTAATATTTGAGTTAAGGAAATATTTAAAAAAGACAGATTTAAATTTGATTTTTATTTTATTCCCCATTTTTTAAAATTACAAAAAATACCAGAATGTAATACATTTTTTTAACATGAATCCGAATTCCATAATTTATTTATTAAAAGATCTTTTAATCTACAACCAAAATAGATTTAAAATTGGCTTTTCCAAATTAGAGGAAAAAACAGAAACAATAACATTTAATCTCCTTAAATAAAACTGGAGTAGATTCAAACTATATTTTAAAATAATGTTTTTTTTTTAATATTTTCGAAGTTACTGCTAATTTATTTAATTCCTGCGATGTATAAGATTGAGCACAAAAATATAAAATATTTCTTTTTCTTGCATTCTACATACTTCTTTTTGTTATCGGGACTTAAACATTTGAAGATATCAAGGAAAAGGGAAAACTTCTGCGGGTAGCAGGTTGCATATTCTGGTTATTTTGGAAATAAAGAAACGAACTGTTAGGGGGCTTTTCAAGTTGAAGTATAAAAGGATGCATAAAAGTGGTACAACGTGTTGCTTTGTTAAAAACTGCCAGAGCAAGAATCATATTCGCTAACTCTTCGGTGCAAAAGACGTAAAAATCCTATTAGATCGGGAGATGATGACAGGTGATGGTCTTCCATTTTATACCGCATGCCCTTTTAAGGGTTGATAATTAACCCTAAAATTTAAAGGTAAGGGTTCTTCCGCCGCACGCTTTCCCCGTCATAAGGAAAGAGCTTTTTCTTTTGCGAAGAATTTTTGTGTTTTTCCCCGTTATTATAATTGGGCCCTGGTGGTATAAGAAAGTACAAAAAATTTTAAGCTGTAATAATTGATGGCATGCAATTCGCAGCGGTAAAAGGGCTTAAAGAGTTAAGATAAGAATAAAAAATTTAATCAAATTCCGTAGTTTTTAAATTATGTGCCAACGTAAAGAATTAAAGTTTTAATTACAAAACACTCTGGAAAAATTAGCATGCGCCCTCGTATGACCAACGATAGAAAATTTCGGGAAAATTTTGTAACATTTAGTACCGAATTTCCGTGATTTTAAACTGCATGCCATTAGAAAGATACTTAATTTGTATAAATAACAAATAGTAGGAAATTTGGCATGCACACCAGGATGTCGCAAAATAGCGGCATGCATGACGAAAGTTGCACAAGATTCTGTGCAAATTTGTGTGACTTTTTTGCATGCCGTTTTGTATTTTGTTAACATATATCATTTCAAATTATTGACGAAAATGGCATGCATGTAGCTACAGCCCAACATAAAAAAATGTGAAAAAATTGAATAAACATTAATTCCTCAACTGTAAAAAAATCTGAAAAATTCTGTGACTTTTTCTTGCATGCCGCTTTGTATTGTGTTAGTAAATATTAATTTAAGCTAAAATAAAAAATGGCATGCATGTAGCTTGATCCAAATTAGTTAAATAAGGTTAGATTTAATATTTTGTGCAACTATTATTCTTATTTATAATGCGATGGTCTTATTCAACATGCATGCCATTTTCGCCATAAACTTAGAATAATATTTTTTAATGAAATACAAAACGGCATGCAAATTAAAAACACGGAAATTGCAATATTTTGTGCAACTATTATTTATAATGCGATGCGATAATCTCAGAATAATATTTTTTAATGAAATACAAAACGGCATGCAAATTATAAACACGGAAATATTTCGAATATTTTGTGAAACTTTTATTATTATTTATAATGCGATGGTCTTATTCAACATGCATGCCATTTTTGCCATAAACTTAGAATAATATATTTTTAATAAAATACAAAAACGGCATGTAAATTTAAACACGGAAATATTTCGAATATATTGTGCAACTTTTATTATTATTTATAATGCGATGGTCTTATCTCAACATGCATGCCATTTTCTCCATAAACTTTGAATAATATTTTTTTAATGAAATACAAACGGCATGCAAATTAAAAACACGGAATTGTACTGAATATTTGTGCAATTTTATTATTAATAAAAATGCGATGGTCTTATTTAACATGCATGCCATTTTCGCTATAAACCTAGAATAATATTTTTTAATGAAATACAAAACGCACGCAAATTAGTAATACGGAAATGTTAACAATATTTTATGCAACTTTTATTATTATTTATAATACGATGGTCTTATTTAACATGCATGCCAGTTTTCATTAGAAACTTTATTTGGTTATAAAATTGGATATTTCTTACTTATTAGGGTAAGGTCGAGATCACGGAAATTTGTACTAAATGCTAACAGAGTTTTCCTGAAATTTTATCGTTGGTCATACAAGGTGCGCATGCAAATTTTCTAGAGTGTTTTTGTGATTAAAACTTTAATTTTACGTTGGCATGCAATTTGAAAACACGGAAATTGATTTAATTTTATTCTTATCATAACCTTCCATTTATCGCTGTAAATTTGCAGAATGCCAATCAATATTTATAAATATTTGTTTTTGTAGGAGGCTTGAATAGTTGTAACATGGTACATTAAATATTAGCCGCACTTATATATTGAATAGTTCACTGGCGCCGGTTTGAGGTTTGACTGGGTCGACAAGAGGCGTGTGATTCTGTAAATCTGGCCCGCTAGTTGTGACAATCTGTCTTCACGTGAACTTGTGCAAAATTTAGACCGGTATGTAATATCTGATTATCATAATTATTTGAGAAAAGGGAAGCAATGCTGCAATTGCTTGAAAATATCACTCGTATATGTTGTGAGTGTTCTATTTTCCAATGCCAAAGTTATAAAGTGGCAAAATTAGTACTCACTTGTAGAATTATTTTTTTCGACAAAAATGATGTCAGGACATTTGTAACAATCTAATGGGAGACGAGATTGTAACATGTTACAATTGTCCTCCATCGGAAAAATAGATACACACATTAAATTTGTTCAACTTATATTTTGGCTTGCAGAAATATGCCACGTTCCAGAGTAAGAAAACGGAGAGAGTAACTGAGGAGCACTGTTAGAACAGGCAATCAAACTGGTTCTGGACCAAAATATTTCTGAAAGAGAAGCGGCACAGCAATTTAAAATTTGTCATGTAACATTGAACAGATACATAAAAATTAAAAGTGGCATTAAGAATCCCCAACATTGCATAAACGCAAAATGGTATTTGGGCAAGAGGATTTACTTGAAAGGAATATATGAAAATTCATGGCCTATTGATGTGGCTTATCTAACTGACGTTCGTTCTGTCCCCTAGTGTAATTTGCAGAAAGATAAATCTGAACAGTAGCACGTTAGCAAAAAGGCATCAAGAGACTTACTGAACTTATATGAGTAATCAGACATTGGTATAGATGTCAGAAGCAAAGACAGTCACGCAAGGGCTGTAAACTAACAGGGTAAATGTTAGTAATTTTGATAATTTGGGCCAGAGCGAGCGGTAGTGACAGATTTGAACCTGCGAACATACACCCAGGGCGAGACAGGGGTTACAACTGTGCAAAAGCCGAGCAAAATTGTGTCATGAAGGGGACAAAAACAAGTAGGAGCCGTTACCTCTGCGGAAAGAGGAACGTTAGTAACCCTTGCCTAGCTGTAAACGCAATAGGAAATACGGTTCCACCTATGTTTCTACCCTAAGGAAGCGGTTCAAACCACACTTCATGACTAAGGCTCCAGTTGGCTCAATCGGAGAAGTAATGGTCTGGCTGATGTGGACACTGATTCCTTTTTTCTTTCACCTTCATTAAATATTTTGCAAAGCATACTAAGCCATCCCCTGAAAACAAGATACTTCTGTACTGACAAATCATGATCGCACCTAGGCCTTCAAACAATTGATTTCTGTCGACAAACTGGCATTGTTCTTCTGTCTTTCCCCTCTCCCCCACACATCCCACAGTTACAGCCCTTAGACCGCAGTGTCTGACCACCAAAATCTTATCTGAATAACTGTATGGATGCTTGGATGAAAACTAATCCTGGTCAAACTATGGTCATTTATGACTTTTACCTGACTTGTTGCCAAAGCACTACCCAAAGCCACGTCTCCAGCCAATATACTGGTGGTTTTGTGCGACTGGGATGTTTTTCCTTTTAATAGGAATATTTTTGAAGAGCACGAGTTTAAAACCGTCTTTACCCACTGACAAGCCATATGATCCTACGCTTATTGAATCTACCTCAAGAGAATCTGTCCACTGCCATCTGCCTTCCAAAGAACCACTTCAATCTATAATCGAAGAAGCTATGAGAACGAAACAGCTTCCGAGATGGTTGCAACAACATCAGAGAAGCGACGTTTAAATACATCTAAGGAGCTATTGGAGCAATATTCGTCCCCTATCCAAAAGCGCCTACGATTAGTAAGAATACGACGAATAGAAGAAAGAGAAAAAATGTTTTTATATTAACAGAAACGCCAGAGAAGATCGCACTGAAGAAGAGGCAGCTAAAGTGAGGAAAAAGAATGCGATTAAGGTGAAAACGATTTCGAAGAAAAATATATTTGTGCCATTACTGTCGGATGATGATGATGATGCTCTGTGCCTATATTGCCTCCGGCCATACCCAGTGACAAGCATGGTGAGGAATGGGTGAAATGTTAACTCTGCAATGTTACATGTTACATTGCAGGGATGATGATGAAGATTTATTTTTTACTGCATTAATTGTGAGAAGATTAACTATTTGTGCTTCTATATCTTTAAAAATTATAGTTTTATTTAAATATCATGTTCTTAGTTGTTTCAAAGAAATAAATATTATTTTTGTATTAACTTTTTTTTAGTTTTGTGATATATATCAAGTTGTTACAATTGTCCCAAAGTGTGTTACAATTGTCTCAGTGAGGGTACAATTAAATAATTGACATCACTATATAAATGACGTTTTATTTCTGGTGAGGATGATTAATATATTATGCTTCTATCGTCCCTAACACAGCGAAACTAAAACTTAACAGGATATTCAAAATTATTAATATTGTGGTTACAAAGTACGATGAAATATGCGATAACATAAAATTGTTACAATTATCCTCACTTTACTTTATGCTACAACGGCAGGCAGTATAATAATACGGAAAAACACGAAAATTCTTCGCAAAAAGAAAAGCGCTTTTCCTTATGACGGGAAAGCGTGCGGCGGCCAAGAACCCGTCTACCTTTTAAATTTTGGGGTTAATTATCAACCCTTAAAAGGGCATGCGGTATAAAATGGGAGACCATCACCTGTCATCATCTCCCGATCTATATGAAAGAGCAACAGATCCCATACAGCCCGTCGGTGGGCAAGAGAAGAAAGATTTTCTGTACGCGTGAAATTAACAATAAGACAAATAACTCTTCTTTGAATGAAATCAACAATGCTAATTTCTTGAAATGCCATTTTCTAGATATGAAAACCATATTCTAAAGAAAGTCTGATTCGCGATTCATAGAAAGTATATAGATTAGTAGGAGAAAAACAATTTCTGGCTCAAAAGAGGAGGGAGGTTTTTTTAAAGCTGGTAAGGCTATGGATAAAATGTGTTCCAGTTAAGGTTATTCTTAAAAGTAATGCCAACAAGATCAAATTTTATTATTTTTTTGTTCTACAGAACTTGTCCGCTCCTATGTAACGGATGAGCATTGGCAGACTTTTTTTACGACAGCTAATATGACATATTTATTAGCGCATATTTATATCTGCTATGGATCTTTTGTGATAAAATCCATACTGTCTTTTATGTAAAATTTTGTATTTTTTAACTACTTTAAGGTTTCGAACAGTTTTAGAAAAGATCTAGAATGGGTGCAAGCTCGGAAGCATATTTTTTAAGACGATTGCTGGTATGCTATCTAGACCAGATAGTTTTAGCCCATAACGTTTGACGCAGCTTGGTTATTCACTAGTCAGGTTAGCGAATAACCACAAATTTTTGTTTTTAAAATTATTTTAAGGAAAAAAAATATTTCAAATATATTTTTTTAAACCTTTAAATTTAATTTAGTCGATGACTAGCTCGATAGTTTTCTTTTACAATTTTAATTAAATATTGATTTTAAAGACCTTCGTTAGTATACACCCATGACTGGCCCAACCTAGATTCTTTCCATTCAATTTTTGTACCAAATTTGGCCATGGAAAAAAGTATCTTACCAAAAACAGTTATGTGAAATAAGGGTGAAGTTCCTGTCCAAAAATATTGGCGTCTTAGAATACTGAAAAGTAAAATAAGACAAAGTTCTGTCCATAATTTTGTTCCACTCTTTTTTGATTTGGCAAATTTTTTACTAATTTGTCTATTTTAATTAATAATCCTTAGCAATTTAACATTTTAATATTTTATTCAAATTTTAAAGTAATCTTTTGCTTAATTAAACGTTCTGGCATAAAGTTTGGATACCCTGGATTTACTGATAATCATTAAGAAATAGTTTTTTGTTAAGTCTAAAGCGAAGAGAGTTTAAGCAAAACATTTGACGGAGAAGAAGATTAATTATCTTTTATCTTTATCTAATATTACTTTTCTAAACACTAAAAGAGAAATATTCAATAATTTCACATTTAATTAATATTTGTTAACAGAATGTTTCTTATTTAAAATTTGAATTCAAAGGAACGGTTATTGATAGCAGCTTACAAGAGCATGTCATTTCATGGCACCAGTACTTAATTATTGTACAAAATTAACTTTTTAAAATACAAAGTGTAAGTTTTTTAAAGTGTTACAATTCATATGTTAAAAACGGTTTCAATATATATATATATATATATATATATATATATATATATATATATATATATATATATATATATATATATATATATATATATATATATATATTATATATATATATATATATATATATATATATATATATATATATATATATATATATATATATATATATATATATATATATATATATATATATATAAATTTATATATATATATGTACAGGGTCTTTTAAAATTATTTTTACATTTTCTTCGCCTTTATTTAAAGACAGGGGGGGGGGGGGGGGGGGGGGGGGGGGGGGGGGGGGGGGGGGGGGGGGGGGGGGGGGGGGGGGGGGGGGGGGGGGGGGGGGGGGGGGGGGGGGGGGGGGGGGGGGGGGGGGGGGGGGGGGGGGAAAACATGTTTAACATTATTTTTGACATTTTTCTTTACCCTCTTTTGAGGAGTGGGGTTAACTGTGGAACTTTAAATGGAATTATATGTTTTTTTGTTCTATGTGCAATAAAAAAAATAAATATGTTCTTGTGATTACGAAATTATAACTAATTATGTTACTACAAAAAAAAAATACTGAAAAGTTAATTTAAAATCATTCATCATCTATATCACCCAACAAATTGTTAAAAATGCATTTTTTTAGATAACAAACACTTTCTTAAAATGTATTTTGTACCCGCTTTAACATTGACGGTGTCACTAACAAGCAAACAGAATAAAATCGATCTTTAATGTTGTCTAGAGGTATAGGTCCAGTGACCATTACTTTGTCCTTTATAAAGCCCCACAAAAAAGTTATTCGGAGCAGGCCACTTAACTTGACCTTCTTCTTCTTCTTCTTTCTCAACCTGTACTAATCCACTCCTGGACATGGGCCTCTCCAATATTCTTCCATGTTTCCCTGTCCTGTGCCGATCCTATCCATTTTTGCCGGCAATCTCTCTTATATCATCAACCCATCGTCTTTAAGGTCTGCCAACGCTCCTTTAGGTTTGTCTTGGTCTCCATCTTACGACTCTTGCGGCCCATCTTTTTACATTCTTCCTGGCAACGTGTCCAGCCCATTGCCATTTAAATTGTGCAGCTCTCTTTAAAACATCCGTTTTTCCTATTCTTTGTCTTATTTCTAAGTTTGTTATATACACTATAAGCATTGCTATTTCCATTGCCCTTTGGTTTACCCTCAGTTGTTCAGCGTATTTTTCTGTAAGTCCTATCTTTTCTAGACCACAGATTGTCACCGGGAAAACGCAGCTTTTATATACTTTTCTTTTAAGGTTTGTAGGAATTTCTCTGTTTTTTATTATATGTTGCAATTTACCAAAAGCTGCCCATGTCGATGTCGAAGCAATACCTCTCTTAATTCTTTGTTTATTGATTTTCTTTTCCCAGCTTAATAGTATGTCTTAAATACACACAATAGAATGTCCTGATTTTGTACTGTGAGGGTTTTCTGATCGTTGCTGATTTTGTTTTACTGTAGTTCATATTGAGGCCCATTATTAGAGAAGCGTCATTTAGTTAACATTTTCTTGAGTCTATTGAGATTACTGCTAATAAAAACAATGTCATCGGCAAATCTGAGGTGGTTTAGATATCTTCCATCAATATTTATTTCAACCCTGTCCACAACTAACCACAACTAACTTGATCTCTTCTATTTTAGAGTCTTAATCTATCAGGATCTCTAATAATCATAGATTGTCTATAGTCTATCCTGGAATTTTTTATAGCGTCTAAAAAGAACCATTTTTCAATCGTATCGAAAGCCTTATGATAGTCCACAAACGCTTGGTGTAGTGGTACATTGTACTTCGTTGCTTTTTCTATGAGTGTTAAAACTGTTTGGAGATGGTCTATTGTACTAAACTTTTTTCGGAACCCTGCCTGTTTATTTGGTTGGTACGAGTCTAATTTTTGTGTTAATCTGTTGGTTATTATTCGAGAAAGAAGCTTATAAAGGTAAAATAATAAGCTAATAGGCGGATAATTTTCTATATTTAATAAATCTTCCTTTTTAAATATCAGAATAACTTCTGCCTTTTTCCAGTTGTTCGACTTAACCATCTCGTACATACCAAACAAGTGCGTGCGGCAACGTAAACACTGCCGTAGTCGAACCAGGTTTACGATGCAGCACGCGGACCGCTCGAGCGGCAGCCTAGCTAAATGGATATGCACCTTAAGAGAGAAAACTTTAATATAATGTGTTTGCAACTAAATTTATTAATTTATCGGCTTGACAAAACATGTGCCTTCTTGCACCCTTTATTCTTTTTATTTCGGGACAGACCACGAAGGCTGAGGCCAAAGTACTGACGTACCGTGGGCGTCTGAAGTGCGGTAAGAGGGAGTTTATTAACAAGAGACTTAACTATTAGGAGATTTGGAGGAAAAGGAAAAACTTCTGCAGGTAGCAGGTTCCGTAGTCTGGACACTCTTGGGATTAAGGAACGAACACAGAAAGAAGTTCGGATCCTCTCAAGTTCGACTGTGAAAGGATGCATAAAAGTAGCACTACGTGGTGTTCTGTTGGAAGCTGCCAAAGGAAGAATTATACTGGCCACTCTTCGGAGCAGAAGCCGTGAAAATACCTATAAAAGAGGGACATATCCCCTACAGCTCGTCGGTAAGCATATGAAGGAAGTTTTTCTGTAAGTGTGGGATCATTTATAAAACGAACAGCTCTTCTTTGAATAGATTCAATAATGCTAAGTGTGTAGGAGACGCCATTTCCCAGACACGAGGACAATAGTCTAGAGAGAGTCTGATCTGGGATACATACAGAGTATGCAAATTAGAAGGATGCTTTGTGGCTCGAAAAAGGAATTGAAGCTTTTTTGAAACTGCTGAGGCTATGGTTGTAATGTGTTTGTGTAAGTTAAGGTTATTCTCAAAAGTAACACCCACAAAATTAAACCATTCTTTGTTTTACAGAACTTGGCCCCTCGTATATAACGGATAAGCATTGGAAGGTTTTTTTTCGGGATAGCGAATATATCTGTGTTTTGGTGGTATTAAACTGGACAAGATTTTTGGCGCCCCAATTCAAGATTAGTTTAAGGTTTGCCTACCTGCGCTTGTTTTCCAAATCAGAATTACATGGTCGCTTAAAAAGATTAATATTAGAGTAAAGTTTACTATCGTCAGCAAAACGATGAATAGGATTGATGTGAAAAGAAACACAATTGATGTCAGTACTGAGCCTTGGGGCCCAGCATTAATTTCGTGGAAGCTAGAAGAATGACCTTCTACAATAACTGATATAAGTGGATTAGAGAGAAAGCTGGAGAGCCAATAACAATGCATAGGTGAAAGACAGTAAGATGAAATTTGTTAAGATGCCCATCATGCCAGACGTAATCAAAAGCTTTGGATATGTCAAGAGCAACACTCTGGGATTCACCAAGAAATTTAAGGGACTTGTTCTAGTTATGTGAGACAAAGAAAAGGAGATCAGCTCTGGATCTTCCGTGACTGATTTGATTAATTAGATACTATGTATTCTAGTGTAGTCATGAATTTTAGGTGATTTTTAAAGAGCCGTAAAAAAAGGCAATTAATATTTTTACTATCCATTTTTTTATGAGTTATTTATTAATATTACAAAAATAAAAAATAAAAATAAAAAAATAAAAAAAGTTGAAAATTGAAAAAATTAGCAGCTGATGAAGTGGGGGGTCTCAAAAATTGGCTCGTGATCATGCCCACGATTTCTCAAGTTCTACTAGACCGATTTACTTAAAATTTTTTGGGAGTCTTCTTTATAGACTTGTCCGAAACTATATGCATTCCCAATTTTTTAATTTTTATTATTTTTAAAAAATTCAAAAAAGTCAAAGAGATGGTACAAAAATTGTTTTGTTTTTCAGGCAGCCATTTTGTGTTTTTTTTTCAACTTTTCCGTAGTTCCGGCCATTGCGACATTACTTTACATTGATAACCTTTTTTTTTTTTTTTTGCAGATTGCTAGGAGGGCTGGAATTGTGGGCATGGTCACGGGCAAATTTTTTAAGACCCTCCACTTCATCAGGTGCTATTTTTTTAAATTTTCAACTTTTTTTCATTTTTTTAATTTTTTTCTGTATTTTTGTAATGTTAATAAATAACTCATAAAAAATGGATAGTAAAAATATGAATTGCCCTTTTTTTACGGCACTTCAAAAATCACCTAAAATTCATGCCTCTACACTAGAATACCCCCTTAATTAACTTTTACTTTTTTATTATTTTACTTTACAATTTAAGTTAAATATGTTTTTAATAACTTTCGCTAGGAATTAGAAGGATTAAAATGATATATTTTAATAATTTTACCGCAAAACTGTTCAGCAACAAAATTCTTTATTTTAATAATAATAATACAGCTATTTAATTAGTCTGATCTTAATAATTAAAATAATTATAAATTAGAATTACATGTCATAAACAACCGTATCTACTAGATGGATTTTCAAGACAAGTCTAATGTTTAATGTTTACTTGTAAATTAAATATTATATTATACCGACCGACAAAACAGAAGTTTACTTAATTTTTTTATAAAAAAAATGTAAATAAACTTATTTATTGATTTCAGTTAGTTTTCGATTTGTAGACAAAATTTAAAAATAAATCGTACCCACTCTGATATGGATATGGTGGTGCATATTGAAAAATATTTTAAATTATACAGTTCCTGTTTAAATAAGCTTTCGGTCAAAAGTCAATATTAACAGTTTTATTATTTTTTCAGCTTTCTAAACAAAAAATAACTTTAATCTATATAGGGTTTAACCATATTTGATCCGTTATTTTCATTAATTAATTTTAACAAATCTGTATTATTTTATATTTTAAATGTATGTATATCAGAAATCAACATTTTGTGTGGCACCTGCAGGCAGGTGCCACACAAAAACTATAAAAATTATAATAAAAACTAATGACTATTTGTTTAATACAGAGTTTTTAGCGTGACCTGACCCAGCAAGCATGAAACACAACTGGGCAGTTTTGTAATGTTCTTTTTCCTACGACCACTTAGGAAAATGAATATATTCGCTCTCTCTACTGCTTCGGAAACATGCATATCTCAACCAACTGATTTTTTTTTTCCAGAAGGAAAACATTTTCCCCAGAAGGAAAATTGACAACAAAATGTTTAAAAATAAAATCGTTTCAAACAGAATTATATCTAGTACCCAATTAGCAACAAAACAAAACTTCTAGGCCAGGGGACAATTTAATTTGATCTTTGTTTGGTATTTAACTGATTTAATTAAAAATTCGGAAAAATAACATTAAATTAAAATACACCAAGAAATTATAAAGCCAAAAACACCAAATTTACTGCCAAACTTCGCGGGATATACGCTTTAACCACTGGGGGAATGGCGAAAAGCAAAAAAAAAAAAATTTCGAAATACGGAGATAAAGACCCGTTCATCATGTTTCCAATACGTTTACAAAAAGCCACAAATCGACTAGCCATTACCAACCTGAGGGTTTAAAGAAAGGAAAAAGAAAGATTTATCAAAAATTTATGTTCGTCAATACAGCACCAGACAAATACATTCGAAAAAGGGAAAAATTTGGGTTATAAAAAAGAATATAAAAAATTTTTTTTTCTTTATCTGATGTTTTTTTTTTGATTGGAAATTATTGCACGGGATGTAAACAAATTTAAGATTTAAATTCTTCAAAATGGTTTTTTAAATTTTGGGATTTTTTTTTGTTTAGGGGGCACTAATTTTGGGGTTTCAAATTTGAAAAAAGAACTTATAAACTTACAATAATGACGTTTAAAAATACAGGGGCATTGGGTTTTTAAAATTAAAAAAACGAAGAATAAAAGCAATGAAGCAATCAACGGACTATTTTACCAAATTTATGGTTTAAAAAAAAAAAAATTTTTTTAAATTAAAACGGTACGCAGCAAGGATTGGAATTAAAAATTGAAAAATTCCACAAACGTAGCCAAATTTTTTAAACAAAAACCCTGAACATATACCGACACAGTTTACGCCGTCCCCGCTACATACTTTTATGCGGGGGGGGATTTAACACCCCCAAACGCCCGGGGCTGAAAACATCCCCCCGTAGCAGAGGGATAATAGATGACTCTGCAAAAAAAAAGAACAATAATTGCAAGTAAAATACAGGGGGCTATAAATTGACAGTTCTATGAGAACATGTCCCCAAACTACAGTGTTCTTATCAAATAAACCCCAATCAAATTTCAGATGAGATTTTTATTCCTGATCTCGAGCCAAATCCGAATGTTTTAAAATTTTGGAACGGAAAAAAAGGTTAATTTATTATTTTTCCAGTCAACTTCGGTCGAATCGGAGTTTTTAAGATAAAAATTTTCATCCCCTTACTTTGTAAACTGTTCAAATAACACTTTTACCTTTAACTTGTATGTTCCTGAGAAGAAAATGTTTGTTTAAATTGAAATTTTAATGTTAAAATAAAAATTAGTATTTGACTAGTTAGATTCCCGGATAGTTAAACAATTTTCCTATAATTCTTAATCTCAAAGTACAAATATTTTCTATTAATTTTGTTTTATTAGAAAATTAATGTAATTCCGTATATTATCATAAATAAAATTTTAATAATTAAAAAAGTTGCAGTTTAAATCTGTTTTTTTTTTTCAATTTATATTTTATTATTTTCCAATCATTACCTAAAAAATAAAATTTTAATTTATTTAAGTACTTTAGTCTAAATTTTAGTTTACGTTTTAGCGTACCATAAAAATTTTATGTTTAAAATAACACAAGCTATTGAAAAAGCAAAATATATTACTTGGATTTTAGAGGATTTGTAATTTAAACGTTTATTTGCAGAATAAAATTTTTTTCCTTTTTAAAGAGAAAAATACTTTCCTCTCTAGAGAGGAAAATGTATTAAGAAAATTGTAAAAAAGAAAATTGAGGTCAATATTTTGTGGTCGTAGGAAAAATAGTGTACACAACTCGTTAGAAAGTGAATTTCCCACACTCGTGTGAAATCTTTCACTTTCCACACTTGTGTAATATACTATTTATAGCGACGTGCGTATATTCTATTGTAACTAGTCTCTAACATACCCTTTACATTCCAGTAAGAAGGTAAATGTACCACAAGTGATATTCATTTATATTTGTTTGTAAAATATACATTAACATACATGTGATATTAAAGTAGTTTATTTTAAAAAAATATGTCAGTTTATTGTACCACCAATAAATTGTATTTATCTTGCCGAATGATTAACCAAATAGTGCTGGCAGCGTTGAGGAAAGCTTTAAAAAGGCGAATCAATTCTGAAGAAAAGCCTGCTCTGACTTCTAATATTTTCCGGCGTGTGTGGCAGTACTACATTTCTTCTAACAAAAAAAAGATGATAATTGTTTTTATAATCTTTCCGTGGACTGTTTTTTGTGCTCTTTAGTTGTGACTGATTACCTTAATTAAGGTTAGTATGTATTAATTCATAAAATGTTGGTTCCAGCGACAAAAAATAAACTTATCTCAAGTTTTAAGAGCAAAAAAAAAACACAAATAGGGTAATAAAATACAAATAAAAAATGGTTTTACACATTCTGTTAAAAGCAAGTCTGGCACACTTTCTATTTAATCAATTAAATTGTTATTTAGCATCATCTGCCCGTTTATATTTGTTTTTTAGATTTAACGTTAACTATCTAAATAAAAACTAGAAAAAAATGACCGTAAAAATTAAACTGTAAAAATTTCCCGGTCATTGTTTACAAACACTGGTGCAGAGGCCTTTAATTTTTGTTTTTTTAAAAAATTGGGGAATTCCCCAGGACCCAAAACACCCCCATTTTTATTTAGGGAAAGGGGTTAAAAGGGGTTTTAATTTCGGTTTTTAACAAATTTTCGGTTTAGTTTAAATTTTTTTAAATAAAAAAAATTTGTTTTTTAAAAAAAATTTTCTAAAACATTTTGGTTTCAAATGAGCTGCCCGCATTTCCCCCAAAAATTTAAAATTTTTAAGGTTTAACTGCGTTTAAATTAAATTTAAAATATATATTTATTTAATAAATATTAAATTATATAAATTAATAACTAAATGAAATTTGGCCACAGTTGGGAAAAATTTTGGTGGGTTTTAAAAAAAAATGAAATGCAATTTTAAGTAAAAATTTTTTAAAAGGGTTTTTTGTTAATTAAAGGCCAAAAAAGGCTTAAAATTTTTCCGCTAATGTTTTGTTTTTTTTTTTGGAGGGCTTTTTTTTAACTCGTTTTTACCCCAAAAGGGAATATTTTTTAGGAAAATTATTTAAACAAATTTTTTTAAAATTTAATTTTTATATTTTTTTTTTGAAGGCGGAAGTTTGGAAAAATTAAAATTTTTTTACTAAAAATGGGAAAAATAATAAATAAAAAATTTATTTTTAAAAAAAGGGGTTTTCCCCCTGCCACGGGGGGGTTTTAAATTTTTCCAAAACCCGGAATTTCGTTTATTAGTTTAACCCTTGGTTTTTTTTGTCAAATTCCAAACAAACGAAATTGCAAAATTTCAAAACCCAAGGGTTTAAAAAGAAAAAACCTGTTTAAAATTTTTAATTGCAAAAATTTAACTTCAAAAAAATTAAAACAACAAAATAATTTTTTCAAGGGTTTTTAAAATTTTAAAAGGTTTAAAAATTTTTAAACCAAAAATTTTTTTTCTTTTTAAATTTTATAATTGGGGGGAATTAAAATTGGGTCTAAAAAATTTAAAAAAATAAAAATTTTTAAAAATTGGCTTTGGGTTTTAACCTGCGTAAGCAAAGGCTAAAAAAACGGTAGAAAAAGCTTGGGGTTTTTGTAAAGCTTTTAAAATTTTTTTGCAAATTTTAAAAAAATTAAAAAATTTTTAAATTTTTAAAAAAAAAAAAAAAGAAAAAAAAAAATATAATTTTATCTTTTAAAAAGGGGTTTTTTTGGAAAAGGAAGGAATCCCAAACAAGGTTTTGGAAAAAAGCGTTTGCTTTTTAAGATTGGTTTTTAAAAGTTAAATTTTTAAAAAAGTAAAAAATTAAATTACTGGAAAATTTTCCCGAAAATAAACTTAAAACCAAAAAAAAAAAACCCGTCAAAATTTGTTAAACAAAACAAAATAGAAAAACCCAAAAAAAAATCCAGAAAAAATAAAAGAAAAAGGCCCTTTTCAGCGGCAGTTAAGGACTCCTTACTACCTGCTAAGTCAAGAAAGTTGTACGAAGAGACATACAAAGCGTACAGACATTAGTGTAATGAAAAAAAAAATTGCAGAAGACCCATAAAGACGGAATCTTAGCTTACTTTGGCACCAATCTTTCAAAGTATTAAAACTTGTTTAATTATGTATTAATTTGTTGTTAAATATTTAATTAATTTAAAAAAAAAAAAAATTGTTGTTTGACCATTTGCTATTGACAATGACAGTTACTTTATTTTACTAGTAAAATAAAGTAACTTTATTTTAATAGTACATTAAAATGCCCCTTTATGGAGGCAAAATTGTTCTATAAATAGCACTTTATTGGTAAATCGTACAAAGAACTGTTTAAAGTTTCTTTAGAATTGTCATTATGAACAATTTAATTTATTATTTTTTGGCAAACATATT
>JAHBCN010007973.1:0-40983 GCA_019359885.1 Listronotus oregonensis
CTATCAGGTAGAAGAAAATAAAGGAATTAGCACCAGGCTTCTTGGCAAAGTTGTAGAAAAGGATCACAGCACAGTACTACGCAAATTAAAGAAATACAAATATCATCCGTACAAATATCAAAGAATTAAGGGAAGGCGATGAGATCCGAAGAGCAGATTTTTGTTTTGAAGTTATGGAAATGACGAATAACGATAGGGACTTCTTACGCAATATTTGTTTTAGCGACGAATGCACCTTTACATTAAACAATGAAACAAACGTTCAAAAAAACAGATACTGGAGCAAAGAAAATGAACACAGATTTGTATCTACAAGGACTCAATACCCTCAAAAGGTTAACGTTTGGGCGGGTATATTTGGACATCGGATTATAGGACTTTTTGCTTGAATCACAATTTGGGAACAGAAACTTTTTTAGAAATATTACAAAATCAAGTGGGGCTGGCATTGGAAGAAGTTGCACCTGACAATCAAGACATTTGGTACACATTTCACGAGAAGTAAGGGAATATGTTTAAAATGTTTTCAATGGACTCACTATGGGACCAAATTACACCATAAATTGGCCAGCTAGGTCTCCTGATCTTTCGCCAAACGACTTTTGCCTTTGGGGTCATATCAAAAATGTTATTTATAAAAATTTGAGTTATCAAAATTTTTATTTCAACTTCATAATGAAAGAACTGAATTTCATAACCAGTTAGGATATTGCTTAGCAGTAAACGGAGGTCTGTTTGAGCATCTAATTAAAAAACATTAGCTTTTAGTTTCAATGTGTTGTGTTAAAACATATTTTTAGACAGTTTTTAAGTGTGTTTTTCACCTTCCTATAAAATTGTTCAATTATGTAAAAATCTCATTATGTAGTTCAATGTAATTACTTGTATTTATTAAATGATTACAACCATTATTTTCTCTTCAATACTGTAAAACATGTTGAAATAACTAATACAAAGTAGTGCCTTATCAGAAAAAAAAACGAAATTTAGTATGTGAGCTAATGTTATTAACGCCTTCAAAATAGTCTAATATAATTTTGTTGTAAATTCAATAGGGAAGCCAATATTTCAATGTATCAAAATTTACATGGGATTTCCTATGGCCAGTCTGGCGATGCACCACCCGGTAGACTTATCAAAATTATGGAGTACTTGCCGAGGAACTAAAACCTTGAAATTTGGTGTGCAAGCAGAGTTGTCGGTAGTGTAATTAAAACTATTGAAAAATTGCATTCAATTACTTCTCAGTAATTGGACTACTTTAATTCAATTACTATCTGTAAAAGGTTATTGTATTTGGATTATTAAGTAATAGGATAATGTTCTCGTAATTGGTAATTGATTTTCACGGATCCCAAGTAAATCAGTTACTTAGAAAGTAATTTGATTACGTATACAGTAATTGAATTACTTAGAAAAAGTAATTTAATTACCTAATAAATAATTCAATTACTCCAAAAAATTTAATTACTTTGCTTTATAGAAAGACTGCCGGAATTTTGGCCAGACATAAAGAGCATCTTAAAAAACGGCGGGCCGCTTTGAATCCGGCGAACGCCGCCTTCGCGCCCTATTTTTGATTGATGCTAACCGCCACCGTTTTTTTGTAGGTTTTTGGGACACAAGTAAAGGAAAACTTTGAAATTTACATATTTTTACATGAAACTCCCTGAAACAGGGGCGATAAAATCGTATATTTAGGGGGTATTGTGAAAGGTTACAATCTAATTGAACCTGAGTTTCTGAGGTTATAATTGTCTTAGAATTTATAATGCAGGCAGGATTTTATTCACTAAACGGAGAAAATTGCTACATTTTACCTAACAGATCCCAAACCAGGCGCGATTTAAGGGACATTGAAATGAGCAATTTTCGTACTTTATATTCAGTCCATAGGTTCGGTTTTACTTCCAGACCAAGGTATACCGGGGAAAAGGGCATGAAGTGTCCTTCCATTTTTTTCCATTCAATCGACTTAGAAAAAAGTGAAGAGATCCCACTAAAAACAGTTATGTAAATAGGGGACAAGTTTATATCCAAAAATCAACAAAATTATGGACAGAAAGAACTTGGTCTAATTTTAGATCTTAGTCCTTTAAGAGGCCGAAATTTTCGAATGGAAACTTGACTGTAGCAATGATAAATTAATAATTTTGTAAATTTTCATTTTTTATTACAATCGCCACATGTGTACTCTAACAAAAAATTAATGGCTGATAGCCATCTTATGTATTTTTTTCTGTAGAGTTTAAAAGAATTCCTTAAATATTCCTTAATATAAGGAAAGCCACAAAGTTAAACCCATTTAGTCCCCGTTGGATGACACTGTATGAACGCTTTGTGCTCTTATGCAAAAATGTGGTTACTAAATGGTTAAAAAAAGTATTCACACACAGTGCTGGCTCTAGGATTTTCAATTTTTTTTAATCTTAAGAGTAGGACATGGGACCTACACTAAATATATACCAGATACTATTGGCCTCAAGAAGAACACTTTGAAATTTACGAACAAAAGGGGGTCCTCGCAAGGAAAAATCTGACCTAATCCTTCGGCAAATCCTCTATTTGTATTTTTTTCGTTAATTTTAGCAAATTGTATCGTAAAATCTTATATTTCGCAAAAATAACTGTATTTTTCTTAAAATTAGAAGTGGCATCTGAAATATTTGCATAAGAAAATTGTTAAGATAAAAAATTTATAATGCCTATGATTTTTACAAAAAGGTAGATAATATTGCGAAATTTGGTTAAATTGATGAAAAAAATACAAATAGGGAATTCGCTTTTGAAAATTTTTCTCTAGGGGGGAACCACCCAAAAAATTACCTTTTTTGCGCAAATGCCAAAATGAAAATTTGCTTTACGTGTCCCCCTGGTACCAATAGCACCTGGTATAATAATATATTTAGTGTGGATTTTATGTCTCTTCTTTTTCTTCTTCCCTGGGAGCCGTCGTGATTCACTACCCGAGGCAGCGCAGCCTATTGGGCTTTTTGCGCCTTATCTCCCATTATCTTTTATACCAATCCTTCCATTAGCCCTGTTCCTTTTACAAGTCGGTATAACCCCGAGACTGGTTTGTTGATATATTCCTGTGGGCTCATTTTCGGTTGCCCCAATAATGGCTGTCTTTTGTGATTCAACTCTTTACATTCGCACAGTTTATGGTAGGCTGTATCTTTCCCCTCATCGCACATTCTACAACTTGGGTCCCCATTGTATGAGCCTATCTAGTGTAGGTGTCCTCTTAGGTTATCGTGCCCTGTTAGCAACCCTACTGTTATGCGGAGTCTTTTCCTACGTTGTCTAAGTAGTTCTTCCTTCGATTTTTTGGATGGGCCTCTTATGAAGCTTTTTCCATGTCTTATTCTACCGAGGTTTCCCCAGTATTCCTTGTGTTTGTTTCAGATCCATTTCCTGGTTTGCCTTCGTGCTGTAATTTTGGTCACTCCAAGGGCAGGTTCTGGTCCAAAATATGGTGTCGATGATCCATGTCTCGCTAGCTCATCCGCTTTTTCGTTGCCTTTTATTCCCGAATGTCCTGGGACCCACAAGGAGAGTTACCCTGTTGCGTTCTTTCAGGACTTCCAGTTCTTTTTGACATTCCCATGTCAGCCTGGACGTTACCTTGGGATTTGCTAGTGCCCCCAGTGACGACGCCTGGCTGTCTGTTATTATGCAGATAAGCTGGTTTTTATAAGCCCTCCTGTTATCTTCTTTTGCACAGTGCAGTAAAGCATATATTTCTGTTTAAAATACAGAACTATGTGTTCCTAGTGGAATAGAGAATTTTGAATTCCTCATTTCACTGTACCCGCCCGCTCCAGTTCCCTGCTCGGTTTTGGAACCATCTGTATACCAGATAGTGTCTCCAACCATGGCGGGGAGATCAGGTTGCTGCCACTCACTTCGATCTGGAATTTTTACCTTAAACTTTTTGTTAAATGAGTATTGGGGAATCATCTGGTCTGTTCTCTCGTACAGGATGTTACCGCCAACCTGACTTTTTATGTTGTTGTGTCCCAAACTAGCGTAGACACCAGTTGTTTTTTGTTGCAGTCAGAAGTAGGCCATTTTGCCTCTCCCATCATCATGTCTCACTTTTGGATTAAAAAAATTTAAAAATCCTAGAGCTGCCAGTGCTTACATAAAACATTTTTTCTGCTGATGTAAGTAAAGTTCGTTTGTCAAATTAAAAGTGGTATGTTAACGGGGTAATTTAAGCCTAAAAATAGTAAAGTAGAAATACATTTTAATAATCTGTTTCCAGAATAGTAACCCACCTATCGTGGAAAATTTTTTGAAATGCATGTAGTCAGCCTGCATTTTACGGAATTAAAATTTTATTTACGTATTTTATTATTCAACTTCTTTGAAATGTCTGTTGGCGCGGAGAAAGAACAGCTGTCACAAGGCGGAAAGACGACGGGGTATTTTCTTGCTTCTAAAATGATATTTCAGATACGAAATTTTATGCAAAATGTCTAAATCTTAAAAAAATATTGTTTTAATAAAGGTTTTAAAACAAAATTTGTTAAATCATTTAAAATAAACCAAAGAGAATTTAATTAAGAAACTGTGGAGTATATACATATTTAATAAGTTATGGTATTTATAAAACATCCAGTTAAAATTAAAAATCAAAGTTACTCCCTCAGACAGAAAGTTAATAAATATTAAGGAGAAAATGAATCCGTGTTCTTTTAAGGTTGGTTAGTAATTTAAAATTGTTTGAGAATGAGATTTAAACACGCAAGTTTTAGATAAAACTATATATAACAAAATCCCAGTGCTTTTTGTTCAGTAAAAAATAGTAGTTCCTAAAAGAGTTTTTGTGTTCCTGAAAGACACTGGAGTTTTCTAAAATAATGCTGGTATTTCTGGAAGAACACTTTTCAACGAGGATGTTCCTGTGAGCATTGTTTTTAAGTTGCACTAAAAAAATAGTATATTTCGTATTAAGTATAGAAAAGTGGAATTTTACTTGACAATATGGTACGATTGAATCCGGGCTAAGCGAGAATTTAAATACTCTACAAGTCAAGTAAAATCACTTTTCTGACGAGGTGCGTAAACTATTTTTTTCGCATTTTGTAGATAATTAATAAAAAAAAAACTAAAAATCGTCCATTATATAAAAAACGGCTTACCTGGTATACACTTTTTTGCATACATTGCTATGGAAATGAAAAAAATTGTTATTTGTTCCGCATTTAATTTCCAAATGTCACATTTAGGTCCGATTTTCTTTGCTCCTTTTGAGTGTTTTCCAGCGATTTCCGCGCGGTTTTCGGCCGAAAAGCTTTTAATAGTTGGGGTCAAGTGTGGAACTTTTGATTGGTAAGCACTAAAAACACACACTTTAAAAAAAAGGCGAACGAGAATACATAACCTGTTTTCTACGTTCGCCTTTGGTAGAAGTAACAATAACCGAACTTTAACAAATAAAAAAGGCGAACGAGAAAACAGAAGAAACGTTTTTCTTTCTTGTTAAATTGTGTTTTTATGGAGTAATGGTTGCTATGCTGTAAAATGGTCTATTACTGTATGATTTTAAGGTCTGTAATGTAGTACATTACTGTACAAAATGCGAAAAAAATATTTAAATTAAGAAAATTATTTGACAATAGAACCGGAATTAGTTAGGTTTTTAGCAGATTCTTCGAAAGGTCTAACAAATATGGGTTTTTAAATATTTTTTTATGATTTACAACCATTGACAACTTACTTTATTTGTTTTTTAATATTAAGAAAAAAATGCTAAAGAGCAGTTGGTATATTTATTACATTTTTTAGAAATTCTTTAGCAATACTAGTGGCGTAACCAAAAAAAAAATGTAAAGAAATTCATTAGGTCGATGTAATATGCTTGCCTATAATTTTGTTTTGTTAAAACATCAGATTTATTATAAAAATCTTTTTCTTGTTTCAGGTAATAAAAAATAAACAGCAGACAGCTAATAAAGAAAAATATATGGAATGGTATTATGGTAAGAGTAACTAACTATAATTATGGAAACTACACATGGAAAAGTGGTATATCTATCACTAATAAATTGAATAAGCTTAAGACTACTAAAACACAATATGTATTGACCAAGCCTTATCGGTTTTTAGTTAGATGTATGGGTTTTTCCTTATAATTTGTCATGTTTTTAAAGCTATTATTTAAAGAAATACAAAAACATGTCTCTATTTGGATAAGCAGTTTTTTAACAATTAGACTTTAAATTTTCATTTTATATGCAATGGAGCACCCCTCCTCAGATCTAGTAAGCCTTGAAAGCCCAACAGAACTTCTATGTTGGATCCAGCTCAGCCAAGCATGTAAGCAATATTTTTTCTTTAAGTACAAAATACATTAAGTCATTTGTTTTTTTATTTGTCGTCATCCTGGGCCAAGCTGGATCTAACTTAGAGGTTCTGTTTGGCCTTCACGGCTTACTAGACCTAAGGAGAGTTGCTTCATTGCAAATAAAATGGAAATTTAAAGTCGAATTGTTGCAAAACTGCTTATCCAAACATAGACATGTTATTTATTTTTTTAAAAAGGGAAAAATGTGAAGATTCTATATTTTTAATAAAATACAGGGTATTGTCAGTTATTTTTTCAGATGTAATATATAAAATCTTTATAAAAAATCATAAAACTTCTGTGTTAACCACTTTTTTGTATTTCTTTAAATAATACCTTTAAAAACATGCCAAGTTATAAGGAAAAATCCTGTACAAGGTGGCAGACATGATTTTGGCGAAAACCCTTCCGAAATATATATGTAGCAATAATCAAGATGGGCTGTCTTTCAGGAATGTCTGAAACATTTGTTAAATTATCATAATATGAAAAAAACAATGTAAAAGAATGTTTTTTTACTTTAAACGCTTATAATTTTGTAAGTCTCGGTTATAGAGGAAACTTGCAGAAAATATAAAATTGGTTAAAAATATCACAAAGCATTAGTCTCTTTGTAATATAAAATAAACAAAAAGGGCACAAAAAACGTAGTTTTTTGCATGCTTTTTTTAGACCCAAAGGATCTTTATTGTTGGCGAACAATACCATTATGCTGTGATAAAAAATTACTTGCCAATTGGGTAAAGATCAGAATATGAATAGGACTTAATTTTTTTACACAAACAAAAGGTCTTATTATTGGCAACACGACAAAAAATCCCTAACCAAACTGATGCAGAGTTGGTTAAAGTTTCTGCTGATGTTATAAAAATTGTACCTAATACTGGCTAATCTTGAAGAAAAAATAGGTTTTTTATTTTATCGTTGCGGTTGCGCCATCTCGCGGTAGTTTAAGAAACTTACAACTAATTCTTAGCTATTTCTTTTGACCATTTTTACTTAAAACATTTTTCCCCAACACTGAGCGATAAATAGTTTCCGAGATACAGTCGGCGTCCTTTCTTATTTGGACACCCGGTACATATTTTTTTTATTGGTTAAAAATAACATTGGTTCATAAAATTAGTAACCATGGTTACAACAATAAAAAAATATGTTGCATTGGTTTAAAAAGTGGATAATCCTTTCTTACTAGGTGTTTTTTTCCAAGTGATAGTAAATAGATTTAAGAGTTTCAAACTGTTTTCTGTGATTTTTTTTTGTGCTAATTGCAATGATTTTTTACATTTATGATGTTGCATATTTAATTGATATTAAACCGATTTATGTTAAATTAGAATAAAGATTCGCGATGGATTTTTTGGTTTTGCCTTGGATGAAATAAATTAACGGAGCAAAAAAGAACTAGTAGTGAAAGAATTTGTGTCGTCACAAGCCATTTTGATCTAACGTTAAGTTTAAAGGGTCAGCCTAAAATCGTAACTACGTGAAAACTTATTTTTTCTGAAAAAAGATTTAACAGATGATTTATATGGTTTTGGATCAAAATAAATTTTATCCTAAAGGCCCATTCAGGATGTTGTCAGTCAGCTGTTGATGAATATGACCCAGTCTTCGCACTGGAGGCATATTGCCTATTAAAATAAATAACTTTGGAACAATTTAATTATATATTATTATAATAAAATTTAATAACACTAAAATCTTGGACTTCTGCTGTCTTTATTTGTTAATTGATATACAACGTTTCGGTTAGTTATGTATCTCCAACCGTTTTCAAGTGACAACTAAAACTATTCTTACAAAGCTACGACCTTATATACTATCCGTTGTTTACCGAAACTTGACCGACTTTTGACGGTTCAGCAACGGCCGCCAGATATTTGGAATGTCGACACTAGGTTTGCTAAATACATTTTGGTTGTTTAACATACAAAACGAGGTGAAACCAAGGAAGTTTAAAGGTGTATGGAAGCCCAATGTTATGGCCCATTCGATCAAAAAATGTCCAGCCCAGTATGAAAATAACTGTCAGAGTTGGCCCCGCCGATTCTGCGCTTTAACAAAATTCCACGAAATAATTTAATGTGTTCCCTACTTACACACTGATAAATCAGTGTGTTGTTAGGCAACACATTATACTTTTATGAAAGCCGTAGTACCGTTTTTGGTGCAAGGGCGCGCGCGGCGCGTATGAAACTATATCCGCGCTGTACCGTCAACCGTCGTCGTCTCATCATTCGTCATTTTCAATGTGGTTTGTGCCCTTTGCGCCGTATTAGTTTCGATTGTTTTGCTTTGTGTGAGTACCTATATTCTGTGGTTGCAGACGTTTTTTGGATTGATAAAAACCCTATTTTAGTGATTACTTTAGTGTTTATTAAATTGTGACTATAATTCTGTGTTTATTGTTTGTTACTTATAATATCGTAACAAAATGATTAGAGGTTGTATGGTTTTGTCTTGCAAATCCAAGGGTAACATACCCGGCATTCTTTACTTTAGGTAAGTATTTCTTATATTTAAATTAGGTGCTTCTTATGAGACGTAACGTTAGGTAACCGAATAAATAATAATACATTAATTATGAATAATAGAATAATTAACATTTCATAGGAAATAGCAGTGACAAAAGTAAGGCAATCTTAACTATCTTTTAGATGATTTCCACAATGTTTGTTTATTTCTGTGGATTATTAAAAAGAAATAAGGTTTGCATTTAGGTACTTTTATTACATTTAAAAATTTAGTACATTCTTTTAAAGGATCAAAATAATTAATTACTGGGCAGACCAGGCAAATTTTAATATACACAGGTCCTTCTAATTGAATGAAAGAAAGTACAGTTTTATTTTAAAGTTCCTTTTTGCTTTTTCTGTATTTGTTAAAAAAGAAATTAGATTTTTGGTTTCTTAAACTTACATTATCAACTTTTTAAGCTCGACATACTGTAGACACATGATATTTAACGGATACTGTTACAATGGATACCTAGGTACCAAAGGTTACTAAACATTTTTAACCACTGTTCTTCTGTCTCATGAATGTTTGTTATTAGTGAAAAGTATATATATGCCTAAAAAGCAGTTATAAGAATTTTCACTTTTTAATGTACAACCAGAATCTTAGGATTAGATTAAACTCATTTACACTATCTTGCCCTTCTTTTATCACAAAATTGGTGATAAGTACATGAAACTATCATACAATGTTTGAAATTTATTTTAAAAATCGTGTTTTTATTTATTTACAAAGATTTTTGGTAAAAATACAAAACTCACAAAAATATTGACCATTTAAATAAAAGACTGTAAAGTGGCGCCATCTATTCTTTCCATATTATATCAGGTGATATAAAATCCAATATTACACAATAATTTTAAATATTCTATGGTAGTATCGTTTAATAACCAACAATTTAGTGCAAAAAATAAAAAAAACAGTGAATTCTTGAATTTGACCTTTGATGATGTCAACTTTATAGATAGTAACAAAGAATTATGGAAGTCCGGCTCTAACCTACTATTCATTGCGCAAACTCCGCCGGGCCAATCCCCCTATTCCCGCTGCCCTGCTCGCCTGGGCAATTTTGTTCTACAGTATTGGGCTTCCATACACCTTTAAACTTCCTTGGCTAAAACGTCGAAATCAGGGATTGCCAAATACGCATGGTCAAAACAACACCGCATACAATGGTCGAAAGCAAAAATTAATCATAAAGAATCCCAGTGAAGGGAAAGAAAATTTAAAGAGGTTGTAATAATTGTAAACAACCAAAATGTATTTAGCAAACCTAGTGTCGACATTTCGAATATCTGGCAGCCGTTGCTGAACCGTGAAAAATCGATCAAGCTTCGGTGAACAATGGATAGTATATAAGGTCGCAGCTTTTTAAGAATAGTTTTAGTTATCACTTGAAAACGGTTGGAGATACATTACTAACCGAAACGTTTTGTATCAATTAACAAATAAAGACAACGGAAGTCCAAGATTTTAGTGTTATTGAAACCATAACATTGTCAACACTTTAAAGAAACTCTTTTAAACTTAAACCACAAACGTGAGAAAAAAAAAACGTAAAATTTTAACTGAATAAATCTTAGATAGAGCTAAAAATTTTACACCTCTCACTTTAAGCCAATTGGACAATCTTATTTTAACACTTTGAGTCAATTAAAAAAATTCATTTTAACAGTTAACCATAGCAACCTTTAAATTTTTCGGATTTTTGTTTCTCCTGCCTAGGTAGTGAATCAAAATTAATAAGTGGATTTTTTTTTTCTGGCAGGTCATTTCAGATGTTTTTGTTATTATTTTTTAAATTCATTTTGAGTGTAAAATTTTCTTACCGAGACCCCGCGTCCTTAAATTAATGTTAAAAATTTTTCCTCGGTCACGCATTTCTCTGGAAAATTCTAAAAAAAGCGTTTCTTTGTCAAAATTTCCGGAAATAATTTAAGCACCAGGGAGATTGTAAGTAAAAATTTAATTAATTTTTACTGGACCGGAAATAAATACGGTTACAAAATATTATTAACAAGGTGTTCTTTGTCACTTTGTATAGATTAAAATTATTCTTCCATATAATAAGCAAAACTTAGTGCCATTTAAAACAAAGTGTGGAGTTACACAATATGGATTATTTGAAATCGAGCTGCAGAAATTAGGAAGTTTTCCAAAGAGAACAAAACCTTTAATGAAAGCAACGCGTGCTTCCTTTCCTGGTTCATTATTCTCTAGGCAATTAGCGAGAGACCAGAAGAAAACTTAGTCGATAAATTAGAGGAACCGTTGGCCCGTAAAGAAATTAGCTTAAATGTTCTTTTTTTATTTTTAATTTGGTTTTCCGGTTTATAATGGCTATTGTTAGATAAATTCGCGACCCATATTAATTATTATGGCTTTCATTAAGACAATTTTAAACTCAAATAATGGAACGTTAAAGTTTTTGACCTACTAAGAAGGATATATTTATAGATAATAAACCATTGCTAAAAATCATAAAAAAATATTAATTAACGATGATATTCTAAATATTGTATAAAATCGTCGTTGGGTACACGAAAAAAGAAACTTTACACAATGGAAACTCTTCGGTTTTGATCCCCGGGTATACAGACTGAGTCTGCTCGGTTCTATTGACCCCTCTGACATAACAGATCGCCTGAAACTAAAAAAAAAAAAAAAATCCCCAAAAATCCTACCTACGCTTTGGTGGCAAATGTGCCACAGTTATCAAGATAAAAATAAAATTAAAAAATATTAATAATTAAAATTAAAGTTGTAAAATTGTAATCTATCTATCTATCTATTGTAGCATGTTGAGTTCCCTCGCTGGGGCCCTGAGCACCGAGGCCTAATCCCATTATGCTCTACACCAACCCTTAAGCATACACAGGTTCCGTCACCCTGTACTGTCCCTTATGCATGCATTCCTTTTACACTGAATGGTGCTCTCATTTTCCTTACTAGAGCCCCAATTTCCTCACTAGTGATGCGAGTCCTGTTAGTGGTAGGAACCTTATGTCATTTAGGTCCAGCCATGCCGTACCTAGACATTTCCCCCTGATGTGCCCTAGTGCTGGGCAATCTCTAAGTACATGTATGGCGTCCTCTCTTGCCTCTCAACACCATCTACATGTACTTGCCTCGCTTTTTCCCATCTTGTTAAGATAGTGTCTGTTTCTACAATGACCTGTCAGTATGCCTGTCAGGTTTCTTATTTGCACCCCATTGAAGTCCTTTATGTTTATCGGTCCATAGTTCTTCCCCAATAATAGCCTTTGATTGTCTGGCTTTTGTCTTTTTCCAGTTCTCATGAACCGTTTCTCTATCCATGTTGCTATCTCTGCCATATCCGTGTTGTAAGAGATTTCCACGGTAAATTCAGGTCCATTGTCCTCAGCTCCCAAATTGGCGAGTTTGTCAGCCATTTCATTCCTCGGGATCCCTTTGTGTCCAGGGACCCATTGCAGGATGACTCTGGCGGTTTTCGTTAGTTTATTAATTGCTTCCCGACATCTATTCGTAAGTTCTGATCTGTGCACTGTATTTGTAAGCGCCCCGATCGCTGCCTTACTGTTAGTACATATGGTTATTTTTCCCCTGTATCTTCTATTAAGGCAGTATTCTTTAGCTTTGGCTATTGCCATAACTTCCGCTTAAAATACGGTTGCATATTTTCCCATTGTTCCATAGAACTTGTAGTTCATCCTTTCTACATAGAAACTGAAGCCTGTGCGGCCTCCTTTCCTCAAGCCATCTGTATAGATAACTGTTCCTTCGCTTGGTGTCCCACAGCGTTTTTGAGCCCAGTCATCCGGCGATACCATGTCCACCTTGTGCATGAGGTCTATGTGGATTACTGGGGGGATGCTATCCTGCTTCATCGATAGAGCCACAGTTCTTACTTGGCCCATGATGTCACAGTGCCCCTATAATAAAAATTATAGAAATTTTGATATTGCTTTTTTTGCGTAATACCATACATAATATTAATTTGTTGTAACTGGTATATTTTTTTTAATAAAAAAAGGTGTTCTGTTAATTAATTTTAGGGTTTTCACCTTCACCTTAGTTACCTTTACTTAAGGTAACCATGTATTAATTATTTAAATTAATTGATGCTGCACAATTATTATTTTTTTAATACTATATATGCACTTTCTTTTATTTTACGTTTTTTTGAACAAGTTTTTTTTGCTAAAATACTAGAAGAATAGACAAGTAATTGGATATTTAGTTGTTTTTTTTTGGGGTTTTTCTATTTTCTATTTCAGGCGATCTGCTAGTTTAGAGGGGTCAATAGGACCGAGTAGGCTCAGTCTCCATACACCAGGGGTCTGGTCCTGGGGAATATATTGTTTTGTTATTTGTCGTCATCCTTGGCCAAGCTGGATTCAACATAGAAGTTCCGTTTGACTTTCACGGCTTACTAGATCTAAGAAAGGGTGCTCCATTGCATATAAAATGAAAATTTAAAGTCGAATTGTTACTGCTTATCCAAATATAGACATATTATATATTTTTAAAAAGGGGAAAACGCGTATATTTTATATTTGTGTGTTTGGGTGTTTTATTTAAAAAAAAATATTATTCCAGGTTTTTCTATTTTTTGATCGTCAGTTGTTTTTCTAAAGGTAATATCTAAAGTCTTCATAAAAAATCCCAAAACTGTTGTATAAAACATTTTTTTGTATTATTTAAATAATACCTTTTAAAGCATTCCAAATTATAAGGAATAACCCTTTACAGTCAGGGCCGGATTTAACTTTTTGCGCCCATAGGCTAATAGATTTTGCCGCCCTAATATGTTAATATTTTTTGGATATCAAAACAAAAAATTTAGCATTAAAAGAATGTAAACTACACCAGTAATTCTTATAAAAATTGAATGAACAAATGTAACGAAAGTAAAACATACAGATAAATAAAATAACAATTTTTTTAAACAACAAATTTTATACTATAAAAACAAAAAATTAATTAATATGTTAAAACAAATAAGTTTTTTTACCCATGTATTATTAAATTATAGGCAAAACCCAATATTAACATTTTTCTTTGAACCTTTTTTTCTGTAAAATCAATAATTATATCATTAAAATTAATGCTATTTGTTACGTCTGGTTTAATATTTAATATTGCTAAAACTTCTAATATTTCATGTGCTATAGTTGATCTTAAATATGTTTTAATGATTTCAATAAAAGCCTAGGCTGAGTGAATTTGGCCGCAATTTTTTATCTATTTGGTAAATATAAAAAAAATAATTAATTTATCATTACATTTTTTAAAAATTAATCGTGAATTGGCCGCCCATAATATTTGCCGCCCTAGGCTTCAGCCTACTCAGCCTTTGCGTAAATACACCCCGGTGTACAGTTACTTTGGCTACACGTGGTCTGGCGTTGTGTTAAAAAAGATACTTTTCGATCGTCCCAAAAAAAAATGAACATGTTGTGGTTTTACTACTTTTTGAATAAATCAGAGGGCTGCTATATCAAATGGCAAACAATACCATTACATCCTAAGTGTGATGAACATGTGTCTCCATATCAAACTGTGGATAAGGTCTTTCATAACGTCGCCTTTTCACGCTTGCAAAATCATCATGCTTACCCAAACAAAAGGGAGATACATCACTAAAGATTACTCGGTTTTTTCCCCACAAAAGTAGGTTTCTGCACCATTTTATTCGACTGAGCCGATGCTCACTAGCCACTGTGCGGGGAAGTCAGTCACACACTGCGAATTTAACAACCAAAATTTTTATCCACGCATAGTTTTTGAGTTATAAAATTTTATTTCTGGTTAATACATGTTTACGTTATTTTAGGCACTAGGGGGTTAAGACTTTGTGCTTAAGGTGTCATTCCTAGACACCTCCACCCGATGTTGCCAGATTGAGCACAATTACCCTAACTTAGGGAAAATGTAAATTTGGAAGCGTCAAAAATATTACGTGTAGTATCCATATTTTCGCATTTAGAGACCAAAAATTAACAAAAACTTTCTTTTGCATGATAGTCGCAACTCAGCTGTAAACTAGTGTTACTATTTAAACTTTTTATTTTGTTTTCCTTTCCTTTCAAAGTTAACAGCAAGCAGTTTTGCAATTAGCTAGTCACCTTAAACAATTTTCGTTTATTTTATATAAATAAATGATAAGTGTTGTAAATATCCTTTAGAAGTACCAAATATTTAAATAATTTCTAAAGACTTACCCAAGCTTCATGTTTGAATAAATTATGATAAATGGTGCTTTAAAAGTTTACCAAAAATGTTCAGACTTAGTTTAGCAAGTTGAGTCGTTAACTGCGGCAATTAAAATTCTTTTAAAGTTGTCAAGATAATAAAATAAATTGCTTGGAGATTTTTTACTTAACTTAAGGAAAATCTTGTAATATATGTTTTATTTCAACAGTCAGGTTTTTTTTGTTCTATGAAGATTATTAGTTTTGTCGATTGATTAAAAGATATATTTTTTTTCAATGAAGATTATTAGTTTTGTCGATTGGTTAAAAGATATATAAAATTCATCATGCCTTATTGTTATTTAAACTGGTATTTAAAATAATTACCGTTATAAAATATAAACTAATAAAGCGAAATAAATAATTTAAGTTCGTTTTAAATTTAGTAAAACAAAATTCAAGGTATAAAATTTTATTTAATCTTTAATTTCATCGAAAAGTCGAAAAGTCTTACCTGTTTAGGGACATCTTTTACTAAGATTCCGTTTTATCTATTTATATGTATATATACAGGGTGTAAAAAGTATGATGCTCACGATTTTAATGGGCGAAAGTGCAGCATAAAACAAGCCAAAAGAGCCAACAACGCATGGGTCAAAAGTTAATTGTTTTCGAAATATGGCCTTTCAAAGTTTAAAAAATTTGGCAACAGCGCGCCCACGTCATCACTTATCAAGTCGAACATTGAATGTTTTTTGCGACATTTTACATATTTACACTTTTTTTTTCAAGAGATATTTATTTTCATTTTATTTGTAATTTAAAAATAATTGTACTTACCACGCAGAAAATTAAGCTTAATATCCATTTTAAGAACACAAATTATTATGTTTTAAAACAGCACTTTTTTATTTTACTTAAAGAATAGAATGTCTCTAATTATAAAAAAATAAAACAGCTGATGACCCCGTACTAGTTCCAGGATTTTCTTTCGCGATTTCCAAAAGTCTTTTCTTTTGTTCTACAGTTACATATGTACCTCCCAGGATTTCTCGGTTGTACACATCCCCTTTCGAAAACTCTTTGGTACCGTTGTAGAAATCTTTTACGGTAAATTTAAGCTGCTAGATTAGCATTATGGTTTGCTTCGGCGTAAATTATTAACATATCAGCATATGCCCGGTTTGAAAACATTATTTTGAACCTTAAGACACGAAATAAAAGACGGACAAAAATACCGCAGCGACTAGGCATAATACAAAGTGACTTCTGACTTGACGAACTGCAGCGCCGTTGCCAATTGTTTTTTAAATGTTTAAGTGGGAAAAACAGTATTATTATTACTATTATTTAATTTGTAGACTGGCACATTTAACAAGTGTTAGAATCCGAATATCTCTAAAGGTCCTATAGCAGCCTTGCTTGTCAAACATTGTTTGTCCAGTTTTTTTCATAGCATGATTTTATAGCGCTTATCGAATTATACATAACTGCCAATTTCAATTTTTTCTTTCGTGCCGTTTGCAAAATATTAAATAAAAAAAATACTTAAAATATTATTCAAAATATGATTTACATTATTTGATCCCGCATGTCCAAATTTTGGAATTAAAAAAAATACTTCTTTATGGCACACCGCATATTCAAAAGTTACCGTCGATAACGTAAAATATCATTGCAAACAATAGCTATTATGCTAACAAGTGCGGGAAGAAAAATTTCCGGAAATTTCTTCCGCAAGTGTTAGGAACTAAATTTTTTTTACGAGCGTACTAAGGATGATGACACAAAAAAATATGCTTTAAATAAAATGCAAGTGAGAAGATAAAATTAAAAATTTATTAAACAGTAATAATAAGGAATAATGTTAAAAAAAACTAGGACTTTTAACTATTTTTCAATGTTTTTTATAATAATTTATATTAAAAGTACAATTTGTAATATGTTGTACATTTATGGTGGAAGCTAAATCAAGCGAACAGTTTGAGCAGATGAATAAATCAGAACATATGGTATCTTCTTTGGTCAATGTTTTAGATTTTTTAGGTTTAAAGCCCGTATTTTTTTGCTTGATAAAGGCAATTACCTTATAAAGTTGGCTGATGTCCACATGCCAGCATGGAATATCTGGCCCATATTGTAGACAGCTTCAACTTCTTAGAAAGATAGGCAAAATATGCTAGGTAAACCTCTTCTTTGTCCAATGTATTAACGTCGTTGAAAAACGAATATCTAGGAGCAGATTTATTCGTTATAATTTCTAAAGTAGCTACATTAGGAGAATGCAAAACCTCTTGCGGAATTTCGTGTTCCATATTTTATAGAAGATAATACTGGACACTTCAAAATTACTTTAAAACTCAATTAAAACTCATCACCATAAAAACTAAAGGTAACTTGGTGAATCAACAATACAATTAATCAATGTCACACTCATTATTTTAGGTGTTAAGAGCCAGAACAAATACCCACAAAATCTTAAATAGTGCATTAATATGTATTTCCAATTTCAGAAAACCTTCACCTAAAAAACCACACATTTTTTTAAACCAATTATTTCCATTTATGTCATTAATTGGATGCCCGGTCTGGTTCTCAACGCCTCATTTAACGTTTGCAAACTCTTCCCTCACTAGTGTGGGAATAATATACCTTCCCGCGCTAGTGCGCGAATAATGTCTTCCCATACAGAAAATAATGTGGAAAGAACCATTTCCTGCACGCTCGTAGAAAAAAATTTGACGTTTAGGATGCCAATAACAAAAAAAAATATGTTATCGGGTGTTACTTTTGAATATACAGGTCGAGTCATAAAAAAGTTTTGATTTTTTTTTTGCAATTTCGAAATTGGAATATGAGGGAATTATTCGGGATGTCGAAAACCCCTTAACCAAACATTTTCAGCATTTATTAAAGAATTTATTATCAGTGTGAATAAAATATGGTTTATTTTTTTATTTAATTTTTCGCAAACGACACGGAGGAAACATTTTAAATTGGGCAGTCATGCATAACTCAATACGTTCTATAAAAATGGTCTCAAAAAACATGAGTTTCGATTAAAAAAATCATCGATACCGTCATATCTCAAACTTATACATACTGTATAAATATTTCTTTCACAGAAAAAAGCGCGTCTAAAAATATTTATCGAGGGATCTGAGCATCTCTCCAAAGAATAATTTGATTTGGTTTATTAAATGTATTACATGTTAGAGACTTCTAGTGTATAATGTGTACAGAAGAGTTAAACACGTTCCTCGGGGGCTTCACTACGGCTTCGAACCTATTTTACTTGGCGTATACCTACACGAAACATCCCGAGAATTGAAAAAAGTAAACTCTTTGGTCAGTTTTCTATCTGAAAACGTTTTATCAACTTTGAATGTCCTCATTAATATAAATGGGAATGTAACTCGCATACACGCCACGTTCACATTTTCCTTGCACGTAACTCTAAGAGTCACGACAATACGTTTCCCCGGAGTATGCCCTCGACTCATTACGCGATATAACGTTTTAAATATGCATCAGGGCACAGTCAAAAGGGCCACTCGGGCACCTGCTTTTCATACGCGAAAGCAGTTCGCTATGCGGGTCCAAACGTTGCAAATTGAAGTTTCTTGTAACTTTGAGCACCCGCGCGTATAAAGCAATCCTAATTTGAACCCTAATTTAACTGCGGAAATGCTCGGCTTTAACCTTATGGCTTAGCTGCCGTCTTGTCGTCAAGGTAAATCGTAATTTCAGGAGTAAATTTAAAATATCTTATATGCTAATTATTAATTTAAGAAGTAATAATAACTTAATACATTAAATTGGTATAATACCAGAAGGTATAAAAATCTAAGCGCGGTAGTGTGCCAGGCCAAGTTTTGGCTTTACGTCGTCAGAAAGTATTATACACGAAACGTTTCAGCCCCCCCCCTATAATACCTTCGTTATCGTTCCACATGAAGGTATGAAACAGGTATGTAAAGGATCCCGCAATTGTTTTCAAACTTTGCATAGTGATGGTTTTCAACACTCTGATCAAAAGTCTTCACAAGCACAAAACCCAAAAAATGGAGGAAAATTCGCTATAAACTGTTCAAAATCTGTGAGCAGGAACTTCATATGGCAAGGCCATGGGAGGGAAGTGTGAGTGGGTCTCCAATTATTGGGGTTGGAGGGTAACACTTGGTCATACATAATTGGAGTCTGGAGTCGGGGGACGAGATATTGGGGAGGGGCTACATACCCCGTAGGAAATCCAGTTACAGGAGATGTCAGGCTGTAGTTTAGTTATCCAGGGCCGGATTTAACTTTTTGCCGCCCATAGGCTAATATATTTTTGGCTCCCCAATATATCAATATTTTTTGGATATAAAAACAAAAAATTAAGCTTTAAAAGAATGTAAACTTCACTAGTAATTCTTATAAAAAAATAATTAACAAATTTAACAAAAGTAAATCATACAGAAAATTAAATACAATTTCTTTAAAACAAACAAATTTCATAATAATTAACAAATTTAACAAAAGTAAATCATACAGAAAATTAAATACAATTTCTTTAAAACAAACAAATTTCATAATATAAAAACAAAATAAAAATTAAAATGGTAAAACAAATAAGTCTTGTTTTAACCTATGTATTATTTAATTATAGGCAAAACCCTATACTAACACTTTTCTTTGAACTTTTTTTTCTGCAAAATCATTAATGTCATCAAAATTTACGATTACATTTTTTTTAATTATTTGTAAATTTGCCGCCCTTAATATTTGCGGCCCTAGGCTTTAGCCTACTCAGCCTTTGCGTAAATCCTCCCCTGACACTATCAAAAAATTCCGTAGAGCAATTGACCAAACAAACAGTCAAGATCATCCCCGGTGACCTTTGAGGGTGATTTTGGGGAGGTTGTGGAGGGATGGGGGGTCGGGCTTTGTGCTCGTGGGGACTTTTGATCAGCATGCTAGAAACTATCACTTTGCAAAGTTTGAAAACAATTTGCCGAAACCCATTTTCCATAAGAAAAATCCCCAGTGACCTTTTAGGGTGATATTGGAGAAGGAAGTTGCGGGATCCTTATCATAAGTATTCTTATTACCTGTAAGAAAATTAAGAAGTGGTTTCTGAGATATTCGATTTTAAAAATTGTCTTTTCTACTACTGACTGACTCACTCACTCACCATCTAATCAAAATTAATCTCTGAGACTTCCTGAATGAGTAGAAGCTTGAATCACTGGCTCTTCAAAATTATGGGGCACTTGCATAATAAGTAGAAACTTTAAAATGGGTATTTAACTAGGTTTTATGACAGAAGTAAAGAAAAAATTCTGAAAACATTTTTACTCGGTACGCCTTGTTTAGGGGATATTTCAGAACTTTGCCATCCGATTGAACCTGAGTTTATAAGGTCGCAATGGTCTTAAAATTTATAATGCAGACAATATTTTTTTAAATAAATTTCCCCCTAAAAGAAAAACCTAAAAAAACCCATTCTACTCGAAAAAATAGTTATTTGTAATATAAGTGTTAAAGTACAATTTTAAGGCACGAATGTGCACATGAGTGCCTTAAAACGTACCTTTAACACAAGTATTATACAATATTTTTCCTACAAACACAATAATGCAGTTAAAAATTAAATTATTTTAAAATTAGATATTGTATTACAAAGCATCGTATATAAAAATTATTGAAGTTGGCATTTAGTAATGAATGCTAACAACCGTTGTTAATGCTGGTGAGAATGCGGTTTTTTCTGTTCAATCCACCTCAACTACGGAGAATGCTAGAACTGTGGAAGGAATTTGTTTTTCAAGTTGTTTGAATTGTACAATTAATATAAATGTTAGTAAATAAATGAACGTTGACATTACCTTTCAAAATTTAACATTTCACTTTTAACACTAGTGCTTTAAAATGTTACTTTAAGGGACTAGTGCTTTAAAGTATCATTTTTAAGGCATCTGGATAGTGTTAAAAATTGAATTTTTAACAGGTTTGTAGAAAAATAACTTTAAATCCAGGATTACAGAATTTGTCTGCCTTGTAAATAAAACCGATAAATAAATCATATTTGAAGAAGAACCATCGCTTCTTCTCAATAATTTTTTCCATTCGTCAAACTCAAAAAAAAATTAAACCACAGTAATCTATGAAACAAAACTAAGATCCTAGAAACAAAACTATGTTGACATTCTACGTTAATTTAACGTTAATTTCATTATAACATATTAATTTGCGGAAGTGAATTGTCAACATTTTAAAAATTTGATATGATATATTGAAAGTTAAAAAACGAAGATATTGCGCAAAATTTATATTTGGTTCGCTATCCGGAAAGACGGCAACCATTTAAGGACATATTCTAACGACTGGAACATAATTTAAAAATATACAGCTCTTTTACGAAGCCGAAATCAAAAACTTATAAAAAAGAAAACAAGTAAGGATTTGTCGAAGCCCATAATCAGGTAAGAATGGTATATCCTGTGATAGCTTTGAATAGTAGTAGCTCAACTTTTATTTAAATGAAAACTCTTTTAGGCGCTTGCACTTTTTGTGGGTGTTGAATGAGACTAAACCGTCAGACTCGGCTATGCAACGCTCATGATGCAGTCGGAAAAAAAAGATACTAAAATATGACCAAATGTATAGTGTGTTTGCTTTTTATGGATCAATTCTTTTATCGTCTTGAATTTGAGATTTGCGGATGTTACATTTTGAAAGGTTAATAGGGAATCTCGCCTTAGTAAAGTTTTCACTTATGTCTTGTCGTCTTAAGCACACCCTAATTTTATTCCCTAAAATCCCTTTAAAATTTTAGAAACCAAAATCTACCTCCGTCAGAGAAATAAAGACTGAAACGGAAATTTTAAAATCTAAGGCGCGAAGAATATTGACGTCGAATAAATATTTTCCCTATGTTGTTAATATTATCCAATATTTGCATCCTGGTGATGATGTGAGAAGATTGGAATTTTGTCACTGGTTTTTAAGTAAACCTAACGGGGATCGTTCTTTTTATAAAAAAAAATATTTGCGGTATTCTTAACTGACATAATGAAAGACATTGGGAACTCGATTTGAGGTAATTGTAAGTTGTTATTTATTTTCAAAATAAACGGGTGTATCGCTGTTTTGAAGAAAATTTAAATGCCTATATCCGGACATACTCCAATCAAACCTTTGCGATATCCTTGATGATGTTCCTTTAAATAAAGTAATAAAGATTTACTTTTAACAAGATGGCACCTCTACCCATAATGCTTTTCAAATAAGAGTGTATTTAAATACTCACTTTAAAAACCGTTAGATAGGAACACATAGGTCTAGGTGGCCACCACAATCTCCGGATCTAATACCTTCAGATTTTTTTCTTTGGGGAGTGTTGGAAAATAAAATTTATAAAACAGTCATCTTATCCCGACAACTTGATCAACAAATTTATAAGGCCTTTGCAAAACTAAAACCACTACACATCATGAATGCTTTAAAATCCGTTTAAAAGAGATGTTAAGAGTTCATTGAAAGCAACGAAGGGGTTTTTAAACATTTGCGAAGATTTCCGATATTTTTTTCCTTAATCTAAATCTTTTATATCGTTTTAAAGTTTCTATACTTTACTTTCTTGTGCCATCTTTTTTTTACTATTAGTAAAAAAATACCATTAACCAATTAGGTATACAAACAAGGTTTTCGTTGAAACTTTATTACTTTTAACTTTAGTCTTTCAGTAAAATAGCACGTATAAATTTAAAAGATAATAAAGAAAACGTAAAATGAAACGAAAATTGAATACGCTAACATATCCTCTAACTAAACCTCGTTAAGTCAAAATTTAATTTTTTAAACCTTGCTAACTTCAACTTTCGATAAGTAAAAAACTCGATAACTTAAAATTTTTAACCTTTCCCTTAAGCTTTAGCTTATCGAGGTTCTACTTTAATTGAAAAAAGCTTTGGTAAAGATAATCTATTTATTTTTTCAGCTACTTTCAGCGTCCCCCCAACATTTATGAAAATACATTTAAAAAATTTGATACAGTTTTGACGTTCTGTTGTAAGATACATTTATTATACGTAAACAGTTATGCACCCAATAAACAAATGGTAACAATATGACAACTACAATGAAACTACACACAATTAAAAGTTGAATAGCTTGGTGGAAACTAACACTTACTCGTGTAAGCAGAAGTTTATTCATCCATTCGCCACTTCCGCAAATTTGTAGAGGCCATGATCCTAGATAGGGCACACTCAGCGCCAGTCTGTGGTTGAAATAATTATTCGGGGCCGTTGTTTTAGCTTAAACCGTACCGGATGGCCTCAGCTGTGTGTCCGTCTGCCGCAAAATATTCTAGTTTTGTGACTCAAGATACTTTTTCATTCGGCATGTATATAAAATTCTGTTAACACATAATTTATTCTGTTTATAGTGTGTTTTAAAGAACAAGGGGCATCGCTTAATGGGACAGACAAAATTATTATTTAAGGTCTTCGAGAAAATGTGAGAAATCTCCCAAATATGAAAAAACACGTAAGAAGAATACTACCAGTTCATATAAACTATTTTGGTATAGGTCCTCCTCTTCGGAGATATTGGCCCCCTAAAATCACCAATGGATTCAAGGTTTTTAGAAATAATTATGGAACCACCAGGTATATTACAATTTTATTTAAATAAGATGTAAGACCAAGGAAGACTATTAAAGGTAGTGTTGTGAATTACTTACAGCTGCAGGAACGGACTAGCTGTGACACTCATGACCCCCTTTTTTACCATTAACTATTGGGTAAATATTAATTACTATTTATTTATGTCGCTAATCCTAACCATTTTCGAAAAAACGTTACTTTATTTGCACTGTTAGTTCCCTTAATTCTGTCGGGTTAAATATAAATAACGGGAATTTTCTTCTGTCACCAACATAACACTTTTAATCAGAAGTTAAACTTTTAGTTAAAAAAATTGTAAATGTATCCAATATGGGCTCAATAAAGTCTGATACACTCGTGAGCAACATTTGATAGAAACAAAGATGATTGTAATACGTTAAATACATGATGTAATAAAATGACGTTTTTTTAAACTGTTAGGATTAGCGACATGAATAAAGCGTATTTAATTTTTAGTTAAAAGCGAAATGTTTATAAAAAACATTGTCCAAAGTTCTTATTAGGGCCTTATTTAGGCGGTGACGAAAAGGCGCCCGCCAAGGGCGCAGCTACCTGGGGAGCGCTATAAAAAATATTTTTTTCATCAGTTGTCAGTACCGTGGTCATATTATTATTATTATTATTTGTTGACAAAATTAATTAAATTAAAACAGAACAATTGGCTAGAGTTTTTAACAAAAGATGATGACTTGCCGACTAATGGTTTAATCAGTTCTAAAAGGTACTTTGCCAGTGCAGTCCTGGGTGCATTTCTAGAGCTGGTGATTGGTCTTAAAGGTATATTGTCCTTGTGTATTTTCGGTAGTCCATATAGGTGTGGAGGCTTACTATTATGAGGTGTTAGATTTGTTCTAGTTTCGTCCGTCAGAAAGTTTTTGTTTTCTATTGAGTGTGTTGGATCTTGATCAAGAGATCTGTATTTGCCTTTTCGAAGGACTTCGTCTATTTTGCCATCATAGGTGAATGTATCCGTGACTACAATGGCATTCCCTTTGTCTGCTGGAAGAATTTTAATGAATGTATCATTTTAAAGATTTTTAAGAGCTACTAATTTGTTTTGAGTGATATTGGTGGGGTTGCTTTGTTTTGTTTCTAAAACGGCACCACCTTGCCCCTGGATGGAGTGATAGAGTTGTTGGAGCTATGCCTCCGTAGTTGTTACTTTCAAGTGAAAGATGAGTGCTATGCCCAGGACGATGAACTTCTTATGGGTTTATCGCTTTTTTTAGTGGTAGCCAATATTTATATGGAATGGTTTGAGGAACACGCAATTTAAACTGCACTTAATAAACCAAAAGTTTGGCTACGATATGTTGACGATACTTTAATTGTATGAACAGGTACTGACGATGAACTTAAAGGTTTTGTAAAACGTCGAAATTGTCTTCAACCCTGTATCAAAATCACAATGGAGAAGGAACAAAATTCGGCTCTACCTTTTCTCGACGTTTTGGTTAAACGAAATAATGGACATATACAAACCTCGGTATACAGAACCTACCCACACTGGACAATATTTACACCAGAATTTTAATCATTCTAACAAAACAAAGCAAGGAGTTATACGTACTCTATATAACGCACAGTGACCTTATGTAACAGTAAGGAATCCCTGCAAACCGAAATAAGTAATATAACTAGAGATCTCAAGCAAAACGGCTACAGTGAGAGATTGGTTAAGGAAACAATCGATAATGAGACAAAAGCTCTAATTTGATCGAAATGAGGGATTGCCGAACATGCATGGTCAAAACAACACTGCATACAATGGTCGGAAGCAAAAATTATTCATAAAGAAACTCACTGGAAGAAAAAAATCAAAGAAGCTGTAATAAACAACCAAAATGTATTTAGCAAACCTAGTGTCGACATTCCGAATATCTGGCTGCCGTTGCTGAACCGTGAAAAGTGGGTCAAGCTTCGGTAAACAACGCATAGTATATAAGGTCGAAGCTTTTAAGAATAGTTTTTAGTTATCACTTGAAAACGGTTGGGGATATATTACTAACCGAAACTTTGTGTATCAATTAACAAATAAAGATGTCCAAGATTTTAGTGTTATTAAAATTATAACATTGTCTAACACTTTTAAAGAAGCGTTACAATTCTATTGTTAAGAAAATTTATTTTACGTTTGGGTTAGATCGGCAAATAAGGATGTATAGTTAATTTACTTTCCACTTCGTCAGATACAAGCAGTTGTTTTATGCAAATCATGTCTCTTTTAAATAGTAGGCTAATATTTTCATATAAAGAAAATATAGATTTTGACACAAATACCACCACAAAATTGGTATTTTAAAGAAACGAAATTCTCGGTTTAAAAAACCAACCTTAACTTTGCACCTTAATTTTGTATAGTTCCCAGGGAAAAACCGCTGGAATCTCTGTTTTCGTTGGGGAGTGTTCCATACTCCCTAAATCCCCCGGTGTGTGAAGGAAGGCGCAAATGTTAAGCCCCGCCAATGACGCAACCATACCTAGATACGGCCCTGGTTCTTATTAATACAGGGCGTTAAAATGGGGGGGTCATGAGTTTCACAGCCAGTCCGTCTCTGCAGCTGTGAGTAATTCACAACACTTTCTTTATTAGTAGTTTGAAGAATCTTACTTAGTATTACATCTTATTAAAATAAAATAATTGAAATATACCTAGTGGTTCAATAATTATGTCAAAAAATATTGATTCTATTGGAGCTTTTTGGGAGCCGAAGAGGAGGCCTATACGAAAACAGTTTATATAAACTTGTAGTACTCTTTTCACGTTTTTTTTTTAATAGTGGGAAATTTTCCAGATTTTTCCAGACTCCTGTATATAAAAAATATTATTTTATTGTATTGAATATATTTTTAAAGTCGATTTTTTTTTAATTACCTTTTTGTTACTGAAACGTATTAAAAAGATAAGACCCTTTTAAAAACGAACCGATAGAGTACGGTATTAAGAAAATGTCAAAATTATGTGGTCTCTTTGGTTTCAGTTAAAATCATTTTTAAAATATACTTTTAGACTTTAAAGAAAAATACACGCGATTGCTATTTTACATTTTTTTAAATAAGAGAAGAGCCACAAGTACGGCCCTCTTCTGTCCTCGGTGGGTGACCTTGTAACATGCTTACTTTTTACGTTTATGTTAGCATTTCTCAAAAACTTTTCCCAGAAAGAAAACTTTTATCATCCTAATAGTAAAAAAGTTCGAAGGTTAAAATATGTTATATAACTAACTCGTAAAAAACTATTCTTATCTTAGAAGACTAAAAGTTTTTAGAAAAATTCTATAATATCCGTATTTAGATATTTCAACTACTACCCAAATATCAAAAGAATAAAGTATACAGCACAGGAAAGTTGTCAATTATGCATCTCAATACAAACCGTTCCTACTTCTCTTAGGTAAATATTTTATAAACCTTCGCTTGGTCGCTTACGTCGAAGTATAAATAACATATTAGACGGCATCATGATATATGACAGCTGACGAATTACCTACACGACTTCGAGAATTGATATTTAATGTTTTCCGTAATAAAGGAAAACTTGGGGAGTTATAAATGTATTAAAATATTATGTAACAAAGACATTTCTAATATCTAATAAGGGCTTAGCTAAAACATCCAGATTTGGGCTGCTAACTACTGCTTCTTTTTTTAAATACTTCAATAGATCATCAACCCATTTATTTAACAAAAACCAAAGTCGAGCTTGACCCTTAGGACAAAACACAGACAGCCGTTAAATTTGCGCCATATTTTTTAATCAAATTTCGTTTGCACTTTCTAGGTCTATTTTCTAGTTCTAAACAAAACTCACCGCAGTCATCCTGTAAAACCTACCCTCGCATCCTTGGGCCTGCGGCCACTGTGGAAACATGGTGAACATACCGTGGAAACATCGTTGATATGTTCCACTTTTCTACAGTGTTTCCCCAGTGTATACATAGTGTATAACCATAAACTAAATTTCTATTTTTTTTGTATCCCTCGTGGATTCAAAGTGTAAAAACAGTGGATTCATTGTGTAATCACGGTAAATACTACTGTGTATTCATCGTGGATTTGCTGTATAAGCGCGGTGGGTTCAGAAACCACTGTGGAAACAGGGTGTGTTTATGGAACAACTCCACTGTAAAAACATCGTGAAACCTGTGTGGTTACATAGTGTTTTCACGAACTCAGCGCTTTAACAGTGTTTCCACCGTGGGCTCAAGGATGCGAGGGTGTCAATTAATAATCAGCGTATAGTCAATATTTACTATTTAAAAGGGCATACATGGTACGACTGGTCATTTTTTCTACGGTAGGCGACAGTCTATAAACAAATGGATATTTCGCGAAATTAATTGATCAAATATTTAAACAATTTAAACATGGACCAAAGCCAATAAAAAATAAAAAGGATACCCCACGCTTAACAGAAAATATAAGAAAAGCTGAAAAAACTACTCATAAAATTAATATTGTGTGGTGGACCACTTTGTTTCTCGATTTTGGGTACACTCCCTACTTACCTTAGGTTAAATTTTGGAAAATTTATTAACTTCAAATTATCAAATTGCTAGGTATCGTTTTTTTAAGATTGCTTAGATTTGGTTTTGTCAAAAACAAAAGGCGATCGGAGAAAAAAATTAGTGCCAAAATGTTCGTCGCCAAAAAGTGCCCTAATAATGTCATAGTTTATCACATGTCAAAATTAAAACAAATATATCTCAAGCAAAAATTAAAATCGACGATTTTTACTTTTTTGCTAATACCTTCAAAACTAAATTTTAAAGAAAAACCTTACCTGCACAATTAAAATCCGCATTAAATTTTCTAAAACTTTCCCGATTTAAACATTTCTCTATCTTGTATACTAATTGCGATTGCAATATATGTACAGGGTTATTTATTTTAAAGTAAACAGGGCTTTATTTTTGAACTTCCCTGTACTCTTTTAAAAAACGAATATAGCCATTTCGTGTATTTTTTCCGTAGAATTTAATAATCTAACCAGAAAAACGTTTGAAACAAAAACAAAAGAGTTACAGCACGAGTGACGTATTTTTTAAATGGAATAGGTAGAGATTTTTACGAGGAATTCGGTGATATAGGGATTGCTGGGTTTATTTCCTGCGGTTCTGCTGCAAGTGTCTAAAAACTGCATGATACTAGAAGGATAGTTTCACCTGAAAAAACCGGGCTGCCACAGGTCACAGGTGCTTATTTGTCAAAGTCAAGAATTTTAAAAATACATTTATTACTTTTTGGAGTAGTTTTATAATGAGGTTTTCATTAGAAGAACGGCTTCAAATTATATTATATGCTAAAAATCATATAATAAATCTATTTTTAAACCAAAAAATTAAAATACAATACGAGGTAAAATATGGTGGTAATAAGAACACTTATAAGAAAAAATTATAATATTACTAAAAATTTAAATGTTCTATATGACCCCCGTTATTTTCGAAACATGATCTATAACCCCTCCTTAGCCTTTCTAAGCTCGCCGATATTACTTAAGGTTCTTGGTTAAGACAATTAATTTCATTTACAATTTTTTTTCTCATTTCTTCCGTGTTTGTGTCCCCATTTTGGTAAACAAAATTCTTCAAGTGATCCCATAGATAAGTGTCCAAAATTGTAATATCTGAACAATTAGGTGGCCATCTAATAGTGCCATAACGTCCAATCCACTGATTGTATCGGCGATTGAGATACTGCACAACTTGACGAACAGCATGGGGCGGCGCTCCGTCTTGTTGCCAAATTATCTTGCGATACGTTTCAAGTGGAAATTTGTCTAAAATGTCCTTAATATCGTTTTCAAGAAGATTGAGATATCTTTCTTCAGTTAAGGATCCCCCATAGAATATTGGCCCGACAATTCTATTGTTAAGCACACCACATGAAGAGAAGACCTCCCTTGGTATTTAATCTCTTGAAATTTCCTGGGATTTTGTCTTGCCCAGCTGTGCGTATTGCGTCGGTTAAACATTCCAGATGTAGTGAACGTAGCTTCATTCGTCCAAAGAATCGTTTGTAACAGGGTAGGAATGTTATCTTGTTCATGGATTAAAATTTGGGAAACAAATTGAAAGCGAAGTTTCTTTTGTTTACGTGTTAAATATTGCACTGGAAGAACGTGATATGAAGGAAACTTAAAATATTTCATGTTTCTCTGAACCGTCGCATAGATTACTCTTCTTTTTGCAGGGCCATACCTCAAGTCTTTAACTGCGTCAGTAATTGACTTCATGGGATACAAAGTAAAATAATTTAGAATAGCTCGATCCCGGTTCCGTTTTCTCATTGTAGTCCTTTTTCTAATATGTAACGGTTTTGTTTCTTCGAATAAGACCTTCAGTTTTAAAATCGTTTTTACTTATATATTTCGGTGGAAATTTGCAACATATCTTCGTTGTGTTTCCCTGGCGTTTTCTCCACATTGATAATAGAGAGTTATAATCATAATACATATATAATCATAATTAAACTACTCCAAAAAGTAATAAACGTATTTTTAAAATTCTTGACTTTGACAAATAAGCACCTGTGACCTGTGGCAGCCAGGTTTTTTTCAGGTGATCCTTATAGTATCATGCAGTTTTTAGACAATTGCAGCAGAATCGCAGGAAATAAACTCAGCAACCCCTATATCACCGAATTCCTCGTGAAAACTTCTATCTATTAATATAAAAATATACGGGGTATTTCATTTAAAAAATACGTCACTCGTGCTGTAACTCTTTTGTTTTTGTTTAAATGTTTTTTCTGGTTAGATTATTAAATTCTACGGAAAAAAAAATACACGAAATGGCTATATTCGTTTTTTAAAAGAGTACAGGGAAGTTCAAAAATAAAGCTTGTTTACTTTAAAATGAATAACCCTGTACGCCGAATTTGGGACACATTGTATATCTATTTAAAAATTAATATGGGTAATAAAGTTAGCAGACATGGATCAGTTTCCTGTCGTATAAACATAGCATATGAAATATTTATCCACTTGAATTTGGAAACTAAAAGAACGTATAAAATATTCACGTTTTAAATATGGGATAGAAAGAATTTACAAAAATCTACTTTAGGTTTCAAACTCTTTTTGACAACTTGTGCTTTTTATAATATATACTATACCGAATATTTGAAAATGTTAAGTTGTTTAAGGGTAGTTCAAAAAAAAAGGACGAAGACCCACGTATTGCATTTTAGAAATTAAAAAAGAAATGTGGACTTTTTCTTAAAAAATCGTCAAATTTGCTATTTATGCGCACGGTAGTGCGTAGGGCCAAGTTTCGGCCTGACGTACGGAGTGTGTATATTACCTGAAAGGTTTCACACTTTTTCCCCTGTCATAACTTTGTTATTTTTCCACACAAAAGTATGATATTTGATATGTAAAATCACAAGAGTATTTTTAGCATCTGTCAAAAAATTTAGAAAGTTATATCAAGCGGTTTCTGAGATATTTGATTATAAACATTGCCCATTTTACTACTGACTGACTAAACAGGGGCTGTAGGATCGTATATTTAGTGGAATTTAAAAATTCAATCTAATTGATTGTCTTGGAATTTTAAATGCAGGCAGATTTTTATTTCATCGATTTAACTTAAAAAAAGAATAATTCATGTCAAAAGCACTTATGTAAAATAAGGGCCAAGTTCCTTATCAAAAATCTCAACCTTTTAACGAACTGAGATCTAAAATTGGACCCATTATTTTTGGACTTGGCAGGTTTTAACTCATTCGTCTGTATTAATAAATGTATTTTTTAAATAATACATACAGCTTTTAAAACATCTGTGGACTTTTCGTTTAAAAATCTTTAAAGTTGCATGGAAGTGCGTCGGGTAGGGTTGCCAACCGTCCTCCAGCCGGGAGAACTGTCCTCCTTTGAACCAAAATGTCCTCCGTCTTCCGCAGCTACTGCGGAGGATGCAATTTGTTCTTCTTTTTGTAGTCATGTGTTGCCAATTTTTGAAGAAACGATTTCAAATTTGGAGGCCAAAGAAACCACATGTATCGATCTATTTAATCATTTTAAAGACGTTAAGTTTAAAATTAGGTCTAGAGAAGGTGAAAGGTTATTTTGGTTTTGAAGTTAGGAACATGATTAATTATTATTTGAATCAAGAAAAAAGTGAAAATAAAGATTAATTTTTTATTTTTTATGATAATGTTCTTAAGAACATTGAAAAAAACTTTGATTATACCGATGATAGTATATTGGTAAGTTGGGAAATCTCTCTTTAGAATCCGATTCATATTTTAATTTTTTTTGTCAGTTTGATAAAGGAATTAAATTAACAAAATGCAGTCAACCTAGACAAATTATTTGACGAAATTATGTTAGTTAAAGAACCTATTTTTAAAACACATATTTGACATTTTTACACAACTAGCCAAAAAAGGCCATTTTTTTAAATGCAACAGGTCGGCAAAAATTAATTTGTTATAATTTCTTGCTCGAAGCATTCCTTCGACCTCTGCATTTTCCGAACGTATTTTGTCTTAAAATGAACATTAAGTGGCGGGAGTTTTATCAGACAATTAAAGGCAACGAACAAGTTCTGGAGGCAGCAAAGAACCAAAAGAAATATAAACACAAGTAATTTTATTAAAATGTTATTTTTTCTATCCAAGCATAAATTTTCTGTTAATTTTTAGAAAACCTTTTAAGTTTAAGTATGTTGTTTTCCTTTTATAATTTTGGTAACTGTTTAGATCTGTGGCTTCATCAATTTTTAATTATAAAAAATCGAAAACTAAGATATAAAAAAAAATTAAAAAAAAATTCGGTGGTAATTTTTGTTTTGAAAATAAAAAAAAATGGTATTTTTCAAGTTTTTCATCTATAAAATGCATCCATTTAAGTTCAGTGATTGTTTGAATTGTTTCATATTCTACTTGTAAAGACAAATAATTCCATTTTTTTTTCAAAAATAATTATTGTAGGATTTTTTACAAATTTTTTCATTTTTTTAATCGAAAAATTGTCATTTTTAATTTTTAAAATTATTTTATTTTTGATTACCTTTAAGAGTAAAAATATTTGACAACTCATAAAAAATAATCATGTTGATTTTACATTCCAAAAAAGTGGAACCACAAACAATTACCATAATTTTAAAATAATTGTTTTTTTTATATATTTCTGGTAATTTGTAGGAAATCCCTTAACTCTATTTTTTTTTTTTTATAAATTTAAATTATTATTTTTACTAGCCAAATGTTAATATTTCTGTTAACTTATAGAAAATATTTTTAAATCTCGTTTTTTCATTGTATTATTTAATTTTGTATAGTATTTGGGGTATTAAAATAAAATAATTAATTAGTGTTTTCTACATATTACATTTTATTTTTTTAATTCCGAAAAAAAACATACATTAGTTATTATCAAACATATTTTAAAAATAAACAATAAAACAAAATACCTACTTAACATTAACAACATTAGCAATTTATAAAATTAAAAACATACCAAATTTATAATTAGGTTTTATTTTTAAACGCCGATCATTTAAAATTGTTATGCGAAAATACATTTTTCTCCAACCGTCTAAAAATGTTGAATTAAAAGCAATTGCATTTGAGCTCTCTAATTGAAATTCAAAGAAAAAATAATTTTTTCTTACCAACTTAGTAAAACAATCTAATTGGGCAACTATATATATTATAGGTATTTATTTTTTATTTATATTGATATTGAATGTACAATTGGAACAATTATGGCCCAAAAATTTAAAGCACCACTGAAATTATCACTAACAATTTTCGAACAGTTCAAAAATATTTTGAAAACAACTTATACTTTTCTTTGTCAGGTTTTAACATTGATCTGGCACATATTCTCTTTGTTAATCGGTTCTTAATATTTTTCTGGGAGTACTCTTGTTCATACCCTGTTTTTTAAGACCTTCGGGCTACCGACCGACATTCCCCCAAAAAGTGTAAAACAAGTGGGGGTTTTTCTCAACAAGAGTATACTCCTTCCTTCTAACTTCAAAAAAAAAATTTTTCAATTTCTTGCGGCACGGCACTAATTTTGTGAATACCAACAACCATTCTTTGATAATTCCTATTGACATACTTCAAAAATAAATGACGTTTTTGGAAATTTGATGGCCGTAGTGCAACATATTTTCGAAATAAACGCAAATAATGATCGCCTATAATGGTAAATAAACGAGGTTTCTTGTTTTTGTCTGCAAAATTTTTATGATCATGACCGAGCCCATATCTTCAATATTATCAATTTTCATTAGTACGTCACAACGCATAGCACCTCCAATTCCTTATTCCAATTGTAACTAGAACAACCTAGAAAAAATAAGGAAAAATCAAACTTAAACTGATCTTCCTACTTTCAAAATATTCATTATATTACCTTCATCACCAAATATACATTATCAGGTACCGTATCGAAGAATTGATCCACTTCCTACTTTGTAAAAACCTTAGACTTTTTAGGTATATATACATCACTTTGCCTTTTTAACAATGCTCGTAATTTTGGAGATTTACTAATATCCACATCTTTTTTGATATTCAGTGTGGATCGCAACATTGAATAATGTGACCAAAGAGTGGATGGTTTGACGCTCTTCCTTAAATTTGAGAAATACACCATAATAACACTCTCCGCATAGGTTTGCACATTTTTTCCGTTAGGTCTTTTCATCATGTGACAAGCGCAGTCGCCATGTTGAAATAGCGGCAATTCAAAATTTTCGTACTGTTTTGATCAACAATGGCTGGGAATGCAGTATTATCTCCCCAGTTAAATCATTTACTGGAAAAAATCGTTGATGGTGCTTCACTGATTTATAATTCAGTTGAAGCCCATAATTGTACGCAATTAAAGAGGTAGCTTACATGTCATGGGCGTCTTTAAAAACGAAAAAGATGTGAGCTGATTGAGAGGTATAATCGATTAAAAAAACCTATTTGCTAATTAAGGCACTATTTTCTTTATTTTCGTATTTCTTTTCTTCAATAACTATACTTTCTTTAATTTTTTTTTATTTTAATTATGTGTTTACAGGCCCTTTAACATGTTTTTACAAAAAACAGTACGAAAAAAATGGCTGATACTGACGCATCCCACAAAAAATTGTGATGAAAAGGCCTATCAATATTTACCAACAATAATGTACCAACCATATATCCATGACTACCGACTTGCTATCGCTGTTATAATAGGTGTTCAGGTTTATTACCAAATTATTAACGATTTTTAAATAACTTAAATGTATTAATTTTGACTTGGTTGGAGACAAAATAGTATATATCAAACGGACTAAAAGTGCTTATTTTTACTCGCAATTTTGCATTCGCTCTGCTGCTCGGATGCACGTTTAATTCTTATAATATAATATACTATTTTCAAAAAAGTTAAAGCGCTACCCTAGCATCGGGCCAAGTTCTGGCCTGACGTACGCACTGTGTATATTACCCAAAAGGATTCACCTTTTTTCCCATAGTCATAACTTCATTATTCATCTACATAAAGGTATGGGATTTGGTATGTAAATTCACATAAATTTTCTTATTGCCGTAAAAGTTTTAGGAAAGTTATGTCAAGTTGTTTCCGGATATTTAATTTTGAAAATCGCCCTTTTACTACCGACTGACTCACTGACTCACTTACTCACTTGCTCATTGACTTATCAAAATAATAGGGCACTTCCCAAGGGACTAGAAACATAAAATTTGGTATGAAATTGGGGTACAAATACAGCAAAAAAAACTGAAAATTGCACATTTTTACTCGGAACGCTCTGAGCACTGGCGGTAAGATCGTATATTTAGGGGTATTTTAGAAGCTTGCAATCTGATTGAACCTAAGTCTTTGAGGTCTTGTCTTGAAATTTAAAATGCAGGTAGCATTTTATTCCATTTACTAAACTCAGCAAAAGAAAAAAATATGCCAAAAACACTTATGTAAAATACGAGCAACGGTCCTATCCAAAAATCTCGGCTTTTTAAAGTACTGAGATCGAAAATTAGACTAAGATCTTTATTGACTTGGCAATTTTTTTACTAATTCGTCTGTGTTAGTGACAAAAACTGCATGTAATAATAAAAAAAGAACACTTATTAATACAGACAGATCAGTTAAAAACTTGCCAAGTTAAAAAGAATTTGGTCTAATTTTAGATCTCAGTACGTTAAGAGGGCGATATTTTTAATTAAGAACTTGGCCCTTATTTGACATACGTGGTTTGCGTAGGATTTTTTTTTTTGACAATAAAAATATACATTTTTGGTATATAAAAAAAGTGTGTTTTTAAATAGGCATGAAGCCATACCTGATATCTTCTTATCTCCCCGTCTCCTTACCCTCATCGTTTTGGACGACATGTGTTCGATCGGTCGTGAACCGGAAATATCCGACAAATGCATCGGTGAGCACACCTTTGCACAGGTTGCCAATGTTATAGAAAAATCTTTATAAAAATTAAGTTATATTATTTTTAAGTTATATTAAAGATAATGAACCATCATAGGAGGTACAAAATATATTAAGTGTCGCAACGTTCGAGCATATACCTGCTAGAGACAGCATTGTCGCTTGGACGTACGAGCAAGCGTGCGAGAGAGAAAGGAAATAGAAGTACAAGCTTTCTTTCTTGCTTTAGGGGTTGATATTGGCAGGCGGGGCAATATCAGCACGCAGAGGGAGATTTTACTCCTAGTTATATACTCGAAGGTAGGAACTTCTAGTTACATGGGTGGTCTAGAAGTAGGTTATGAGAAAGATGTTCTCTTATTAACCATAATGTAAACACTTATTTTTCATATATTCATTGGAATATAATATTTTACTTATTCGACGAAAAATGACATCCTAAATACAAGGACATCCCATATGTCAACTTTTGACATTTTCCTTTAAAAATATTTATTTTTTTAAAATTCAATCTAGAGTGCCATGACATCGTTAAAACAACCAATTTTGAGTCAAGGAGGCGTAAAAAATAGTTTTAATTATCTGACGTATTTTATGTCTTTTCCAGAAAGGTAATAAGATTCCAAAATTTTATTTCTAGACATAACTCCATTTTTTTCGAATGGAACGATGGTGGCTCGTTGGCATATTTGAAAAGAGCATTGCTTTCTGAATAATTTGCTACCCCATACTTGATATTTTAAGTTAAATCAACACTAAAAAAGCAAAAAAATAGGCCTAGTAGTTGTTGCTTTTTGATTTAAATACCTTTAAATATAATAATTAATAATAATATAATAAGTATTATTCTTATAACCAACAACTACTATGCCTTTATTTTAGCTTTTTTAGTGTTGATTTAACTCCAAATATCAAGTGAGGGGTATCAAATTATTAACAAAGGTGCATCAAAAAAAAGTCCAGGAGGCATTTTTTTAACCAAATTGATCTGGCTTTAAGAGAGCGGCACTTATTTTTGCAAAAACCAGTGGCTTTTAGTTTTTTGTGCTAAACATAAAGACAAGGTCACTACGAACGCCACTGACGTAGGTGCTTTGAAAAACAATTGTTTACTTGTAAATATGACCTTAAATGATATATTTGCGTGTACCAAAACTTGCCATATCTCAACGAGTTTTCGATTAATATAAAAAAAACTATTAAAAATGGAAAAGTTTAAACATTTTCAAACCCTTGCTTATACGAACTTTTTTTCATAATTTTAGATGTAGGATGGGATAAACCCTTACAATTGGAAACGTATTCCTGCAATTTGTTTTGACAACTACCTAAATTTGTAGACGCCTAATTTATTTAATCCTAAAATTGCTAGGTATAAAATAAATCCACAAACAACTTTTTTAGTTTTTATTCATAAATATATATTTTAGCCAACGGCCAGTGCTCTTATAGGTTGGGTTATTAATAAATAAAATATTTTAAGGCTGGTATCCTAAAAAACATTAAAATATTTACCAAAATAGCATGCATTAAAAAACTGCAGCAAAAAAATATTTTACGCAATAAATCTTCTCAGTTCTGAAAACACCCTATTATGGTATATACAACAGATTAGCTACAAATTATAATTTTATTGGCAACTAAATGTTAGCGAACCTTATACAATATGGCTCACGGTGGTTGGTATTATCCTATTGTACATGCTAAATGCGGTACAAGTGTGACATAAAATATATTAATCTGATCATAATTTGCAATGGCCAATAAGAAATAGCTTTTTTCGGCGATCGTTTATTTATAAGTATTATTAACGTATACAAAATATTTTTTCTACTACTGCTTTGAACCCTTGAATATGGGTAGAAAACACCACTTTACCTCCCTAGGAAGGTAAAATGTTTACCTCCCCGTTCCAGCCAAGCATGCCAATTAATTTATCCAAACAATCAAAACCACAATTTAATGATAGAACACAATATTCAAAGGTAGTTTTTGAATATTTGAACGAAAAGTAGTAAAAAAAACTATACACATTTTATTGCCCTCCGCTTCACGACGTGTCCCCAAAAAAGGACCCAAACTCTCCCTTTTAACTATAAACCTGTATCTCTTCTTTCTGTTGTTTGCAACGTAATGGAAAAATTCATTCATTCCCAAATCTTAAAGTATTTGGAAAAACACAAGATCTTACATGATGGACAGTATGGATTCCGTCACAGAAAATCCACAGCTAATCTTCTTTCCTTTGTCTTACACAACTGGAACAAGTCCCTTGAGTTTCTTGGTAAATCCCAGATCGTTGCTCTTGACATATCCAAAGCTTTCGATCAGGTCTGGCATGACGGGCTTCTAAACAAACATCTTTCTTACGGTCTTCTACCTAAGCTTGGCTCTTGGCTCTCCAGTTTCCTTTCAAATCGACGTATATCAGTTATTGTAGATGGTCATGCTTCCAGCTTCTACCAAATTAATGCTGGGTGCTCCAGGGCTTAGTGCTGGCACCCACGCTGTTTCTTCTACACACTAACAATCTTCTCTCTTCCACAATCGTTCCCATTCATAGTTTTGCTGACGATAGTACCCTCTACTCTAGTATTCAATTTCTTAAGCCACCATGTAATCCTGATTTGGAAAACAAGCGCAGGTCAATGCAGATATCTCTTTCACAAGACCTCAAACTCATCGTGGATTGGGGCGCAAAAAATTTTGTTCAGTTTAATTCCTCGAAAACACAGTCATATTCGCTGTCGGGGAAAAACTCTGCCAATGCTTATCTGTTACATATGAGCGGCCAATTTCTGCAGAACAAAGAGTCGTTTAATCTTGTCGGCGTTACTTTTGAGAATAACCTCAACTGGCACAAGCACATTACATCCATAGCCTCGGCAGCTTCAAAGCAGCTTGGATTCCTCTTTCGAGCCTGAAAGTATTTCTCTGTTTCCAATCTGTATACTTTGTATGTATTCCAAATCAGACCTTCTTTGGAGTATTGTTCTCATGTCTGGGGAATGGCATCCCCTACAACACTTAGCATTCTAGACTCCATTCAAAGAAGAGCTTTTCGTCTTATTAATGATCCCACGCTTACAGAAAGGCTTCCTTTTCTTGCCCACTATCGCTTTTCTATAGGTATTTTCACCGCTTCTGCTCAGAGGAGCTGGCCAGTATAATTCCTTCTCTGGCAGCTCCCAGCAGAGCAACACGTAGTGCAACTTTTATGCATCCATTTACAGTTCAGTTAGAGATGCCTTGAACTTCCCGCTTTCTTTGTTCCTTCATACCTAGAGTGTCAAGACAATGGAATCTGCTGCCCGTAGAAGTTTTTTCTTCTCCTCCCAATCTCCAAACATTTAAGTCCCCTGTGAAGAAACTCTCTCTCACCACACTTAAGTCACCCACGGTACGTTAGTACTTAGGCATTAGCCTTCGTGGACTGTCCCAAGATTTAATTATCCGCGGAAGGAATAAAGGCACTTCCTGGTTATGTAAATAACTGCATGATTTTCCGTATTTAACGATTATAATATAGGCAACTAAAAATACACACAACAAACATTGCGTCAATTTATAACCTTGTCATTCGAATATCAAAGCTTTCATCATTAATCACCCTTATTAATACCCTTGTTTTATAAAATAGCTATCTAAAACTACTAATAATATGTTATAAACTTAACAATGCTAAGCCTGTTAACCGCCCTGTTTTATAAAGTGCAAAGGGTTTAGAACATGGTTATTTTATTTGACGATTCAAACGAACAATAAACAAAAAACAATACATTCAGCCCTTTATTGCTCTTATGTTGAGATATATTGTATCGAGCGCTTTACGCTCAACGAAATAAAAATAAATGATGTGCTGTTTTATTAAAATGTATTTAAATATACCTCGTTTTTTTTTTCCAAAACATGTACCTGACAGATCATTATTTTCTTTTCGAAAAAGATCACCATATTGAGCTAATTTGCGAATTGCACTACTTTTTCCTATCTTAGTTTTTTTTTATTTTTTTACTTATGACAATGCTCTTATAATTTTTTCTTATAGATAAATGACTTCAAAAAAAGGGTTATAAATTCGACCCGTATGTATGTATTGGAATTGCAAAATATTTACATATAATACTCTATTGGGGTTTGCAAAAAAGTATACAAAATTTTATATATGTATGTTAGTATGCTTGTATGTATGTTTGTCCATGCATTTCTCCCGAACGAATAATCGGATTGTGACCATTCTTTTTTTAATGGTTTACATTTACTTTAACTTAGACAACGGTAAAGATTTCAACAAAATCGGTTTAGTAGTTTTTATGCTATGTACCAGTATGTATATGTATACAGTATGCCCACGGATGCGGTTAACAACAGGACAAATGGACCAAAAATTGAAAGATACGGAAAAAACTCATTCTTGATAAAAAAATCTGCTTGTCAAAAAAGTATGAACTACAATGAGGTAATAGATTGGTACAATACAGTCTTAAAAATGCAAAAACATAAAATCAAACAAGACCAAACAGTCGTTTTTTGGCCTTTTAACGTGAAATGATAAATAAAAGCTTGCTCCAAATTTATTTTTAATCTTGATTCTGAACTTACTGAAGAAAATTTGAATTTACGAAAAAGAAAAAAAATCAACATTTTTGCAAGTACGCATTTTACATTAACATTTTTGCATTTTACATTTTTTTCATTGTATATTTATTTTAATTAATGTTTAGTAATGTTAAGGAATTATTGACGTAAAAGTAGTAAAGATGCGTTACTTCCCAAAAATGTAACTTTTTTAATTTTGTAAAATTTATAATATATATATATATATATATATATATATATATATATATATATATATAT
>JAHBCN010007974.1:0-40927 GCA_019359885.1 Listronotus oregonensis
TTACTTTCCCCAAAATCATAGCAGGCAACATTTTATCACAGTATTTGGAATTTTGTGGATTCTTCCAGTACTTTTTCAAAAATAACTCATAGCTTTCCGTAACTCAATATTTCGCCTTTTGTTGGCTGATCTCTTTCGTACTTTTGAGTATTATAAATTAATAATGTTTAGAAACTCACTCTGCTAAATTTAAATGCCGACTAGATTTATAAATTAGATTTGCCAATTAAGTTACAATTCAATAAAAAATTTAATAATAAATGGATTGCATAACTAATAAGACTTAAAAGTATATCAATTCTTTTTTTTACAAGAATACTTATTTATGCAGAGTTTTATAAATAAAATAAATTTTACTAGATCTTTGGATTTTTATGTCACCTAGTATATATGGCTAGTAAAATGGTGTCACGTTTTAAAATAAAACTTGATTTTGCATTTTTATTAATTTTAGATTTATATATATTTATATATATATATATATATAATATATATATATATATATATATATATATTATATATATATATATATATATATATATATATATATATATATATATATATATATATTCGATTATTACAATGTAGATAACGTATTTAGAAAAATATAACTGTTCAACTGGAAGTTTTAGTTTTTATAGCAACTGGACCTCCTTTAACTCTTAAAACTTTTTAATTATAATGAGCTACAATTTTTAATATGACGTAATGACCCATTTATCGTGTAAAAGTTAAAAATTATTAAGGACCCTGCAATTTTCTTATGAACAATGGGTTTGGGTCAATTTTTTTAAAACTTTGTTTACTGATAGTTCTCAACACCCTGATCAAAAGTCTCTACGGGCACAAAATCCAAAAATCCTCCCAACCTCCCAAAATCATCCTTAAAAGTCCCAATTGCTTTTAAACTTTGCATAGTTATAGTTCTCAACATGCTGACTAAAAGTCCCCACGGACACGAGGACACGGACACAAAGGTCACTGTTTTTAAACGTTGCATAGTTATAATTCTCAACCCGCTGATCAAAAGTCTTCGGGGGGCACAAAACCCAATACCCCCTCCAACCCTCCATAATCACTCTCAAAGGTCACTGGGATGATTTTGAGGGGTTGGAAGGTAACACGTGGCCATACGGCTGGCTATGAAATGGAATTCATGATATAATGGCTTCGCCCCTGGTCAAGGAACGCGGAAGTTTCGGGTAAGACTGGAGTCTGGAGTCAGGGAAGGAGGTACGTTACAAATCTGTATTATTTACTTTACTTTGCAGTAGAGAAGTTTTTTCCAATTTTTAAAGGTATATGCTTAAACTTACTTTTGTTCATGTAAAGTTTGTTTAAAAAGCACACAGCTATAACGAGGTAAGCAGAGACAATTATTGTTTCATTTATATTCGATAAGGGAGATTGAGTTTGTAAAGTTTCCGGTAATGGCAGCCGATTACACTTTGTTCATCGTATCCGTGGCGTATCTTGCTTTAATATATTTTAAATAGGTGCTACCAATATTTTGTTTTAACTGTTAACTTAAACTTTCTTTACACATATTTATGTAAACATCTCGTTTCCATTTTTTCATAATACACCAATTTACTAGTTTAAGCTCTTTATGTTATCTTTGTATCGGACAAGACTGCAACGTAACATAACATTGCAGTTGCTAGTAGGGGTTTTTCGGTCATAAATTATAAAATAAAAGAAAAGTTTGTGTTGACGTTTTAGTTAATTTATATTTTTAAACCAACATTAGAACTAAAAATAAAAATTGTTTTTTTTTATGTTAAATTTATACATATACACATACAATTAAATACAAAAAAATATTTTACAGATAATATGAAATTTAAAAAAATAAATAAATTGAAATGTCAACAAAAGCATTTCTTTTATTTTTTAAATAATAAATGAAAATTCCAAAACTAATTAACTAGATATTTAAAGAAAACGGTCAGGATAAACAAAAAACCTAATTGTACTTGCACACAAAAATGATTCTTAAGTTTTTACCGTTTAGAAAAAAATAGGAAAATATTTAAATATGTAAATAATTGTAAATTTTTAGTATGTTTACTACATAATCCCTTTTCAAGATTTATGTATAAGCTTTAAAGCAAAAATTCCAGTTAAATCTTTTTCAAACCTTGTATTTTTAAGATGGGGCCGTTTTAAAGTCCCATTTATATAACATTTTTGGCCAAGTAATTTCCCATCAAGTGATGGCATATGTTTTTTAAAATCATCCTGTATAATTTTCAACATCAGTCCTTACGTTAAAAATTTAAACCACTTAATATATATGGATTTTTTAATAAAATTGCGTTATAAATAAGAATTATCTAAAAATATTCAAAACCTCGGTTACAAACATAAAAATAAAAAGCGGCATAATAACAAAATGTATGACACCATTTTAATTAAATTATAAAATTATTAAGTCTTAGTATGCCTTCAATTTTTCGTGAATTTCTAACATAAAACAATGTATTTACTTCCTTAAATAGAGAGTTAACACAAAACAAAATAGTTGCTTATAAAGAGTAAACCAAGTTACTGATGAAACTTCACAAAACTTCACTTAAAATAGCAACTATAATGATGTAAACCCCAGTAAACTTTTTTGTTTTTAAAATGTGTTTTTTATTTTAACATTACGTTGAAAGACGGACGGCGTACATAAGGAATATTAAGGTAGAAGGTGCGCAACACTTCCAGCATACATGCAATATTAATAATTCATCACCATCAGAATGCCGAAGGGCTTTCTTGAGCTGTAAAAGGATAGTCTTTAGGGACTTAACTTCAGAAGCGTATCCTGAGAAAAGGTTTTCAAAAATATTTTTATAAGTTGCGAGTAAAAATTTATTATAAAAAGTTTTAATAGTTTTATATGACTTTAAAATGTGGAAAGCGAATTATCTGTCAGCAAAAAATCCATCAGTAAACGACTGCGTATAAAGTTGTATTTTGCTATTATATTTATTTAATCTGTTTTTACCCCTGGAATGAGCAAATAATAAAATAATATATTCCTTTTCTGTTTTATATTAATACATAAAAAATGGTTATAGGAAATGCACAAAGAATGCAAATTTAAGATTTAAATATTATTGTTATTAAACGATTTAAGAGTAATATTTTAAAGGAACTAAAGTTGGGTATAAATAAAACATATTTAGTATAATATGTAAAAAATCTTTGTTAAAAATGTATGTTTCATAAGTAAAATTAAAACTAGTTTCTTATTTAAAAGATTAACGTGATAATTTTAATTTTTAACTATATACAATAATATCTTTAGTTATCTTCTCCAGGATTCCAATTTTTTAAATAATTTTAATATTTTATATTTCGCTTACTACAGCTGTGTATTACAGCTAAATTTGCCCAAATAAAATGAATAAGGGCGAATGAATAAAATGAATGAGGGCGAAAGGGAAGAGAAACCCCTTCTTTAGTTATTTTTGTTTGTTAACAGTATTTATCGGCATTTTTTAAGCCGTCGAGTTATTATTTTAAAATCATCTTAACAAAACAGAGAGAGAGAGATATTTTGATTAGGGACACATCAGCTACGTCGGCCATTTGGTGCAGTGGTATGTATTTAAGTTATGTAGTTAGAATATAAAGTTAAAAATAGTTATAAGATTAAATAAAATTAAGGTTAAAATTAAGATTATAAAATCTCGATCAATTCTGCCGAATTGAGAAACGAATAAATTTGGTTTGTCATACTATATGAGAGCTTGTCCTTTAGTTTGCCTGTTATTCCATGCGCGAGTAGAGCCGCGCTATACTTGGGACATTCGTCTATTATGTGTTTGATAGTAAGCAGTGACTGGCATAATAAGCATAGTGGTGGGTCCAAATTTTCTATTAGGTGACTATGCGTCAGTCTGGAGTGGCCTATTTCGAGTTTGGCCATTAGAATGAGGGATCTACTACTGTATTGAGAAATATCTATCTTCTCAAAGAATATCTCTTTGACCTCATGAAGCTTGTTGTCCTCTTCAAGTAGATCCCATTCGAGTTGAATTGCGTTTCTGTGGTTCATCGGTGTATTTATTGAGGTCTGTGAGCGAGAAGAAAGAGTTTATGGCGACTGATGTGTTAGGTTTTCCGACTAGTTGGTCGGCCTTCTCGTTACCAGTTATGCCCACAGGACTGGGTATCCAAATAAAGGTAATTCTCTTTCCTTGGATCAGTAAACGCTCCAGAATATACAGAATTAGATTCAGTAAGGGATATTTGGGTTATAGGGAATTCAGCAGGAGTATTGAGTTCAGGGAGTCGGTAACGATGTACTTTTGTGGAGGGCTGAGAGTCAGAACAAATTGGTCATAACTTTATAAATCTTTTCAGGTACTTCGATCCGCAAAGTCTATATAAACAATTTTTTTCGGTGATACTTTATTTTTAAATATTATTAACCTATACAAAATTATATATAAATAAAATTAATATTGCATGACTTTCTATTAATAAACGATTTTAATATAGGCAACTTAATGTACACAATATAATACACACTTTGTACTTCGAAAATATAATAACAAAACGATCGCCGAAAAAACATTGTTACTACCTCCAGCATTAAGATCGACATTTAATGATTAATGATCTCAATCCTTAACACACGAGCGTAGCATGGCTTGATCATTAATGGCTCTTATGAATACTTCTCCTCATTAAATAGCTATTTGGTAACTATCTATCCATAAAACAATTAAAACGCATGTATGTTTTAAAGCCTTGAATATTTTTTTACATTCTTAAAATATTTGCGAATGGGGTAACGTACCTTGGCAGAGTGGCGTACATATGGAATATTTAGATAGAAGGTGAACATACTGGCAACGTAGACGAGGTGCATCTTTAATAATTTATCACATTGGAATGCCTAAGAGCCTCGTCTGTTGTAACTCCCGTAGGATTTTATGAAAACGTATTTCTAAGTAAAAGGTTTTCTATTTGTAAGTGAGTGAAATGTTTTTGAAAAATAAGTCAAATAAACAATAATTACATGAGTTTAGTTTCCCTGTACGAGTACTTAAAAATCATCAGTACAAGATACTCCTTAAAGTAGAGGGGCAGACAAAAACCATTATTTTATAATGAATTGTAATCATGCGATAAACGCAAAATCGTTAAGTCTCAAAAATATTAATATTAAAAAGCTTAGGTATTTTAAATTGTTCACAAATAATGTTGGTTAAAACATTTTTTTTTATATTATTCATTATTTATCAATAGACAGGAAACCCCAGAATTACGGATACATATTTTTAAAAAAATCAATAAAAGTTAACTTTCAGCAAATTCGCAAATATACACTGGATAAATTCTGAGCATAAATCAATAAAATATACATATACAATATCTAAACACAAATTAACAAAATAATATAAACATTAACAATATAAACTTTTAACATATATTATTATATTAAAGTACTTAAATATATTTCTCCTAAATCTATTAAGTGAGCCCCGAAAAGGGTCCAGAGATGGATGGTCAATTAAGTATTTTAAGGTTCTGGTCATAGGACCATATTTTCTATAATTTGTGGCCCTAAATTTAACTTCAAAAATGTAATTTCTTCTAAACAAGCAATCAGTTACTTTTATGCCCAAGTAATACTGGACAATCAATATACACATTCAACCATTTATAGACAAACAAGAGATCATTAATTATTCTAATTTCTCTTAAGGTGTTTAAAGATAATTCATTATGTACATGTGCAAATCGAAATTGACATAACCTTAATAACTTTACCTGCACTCTTTTGATCTTGTCTATATGAACATTATAATATGGGGACTATACTATGGACTCATACTTCAGTCGAAATCTTACAAGGAAGCAATGAAGAGTTATTAAGAAAGACAAAGATAAGTCTCGAGCCTGTCTGAAAATAAAGCCCATCAGCATCAATGCTTTAGAAACAACCAAAGAATAATGATCCCAAAAAGTAAACTTATCAAGAATTACCCCAATATCTCTGAAACTAGACAGAAGTGGCAGTTCTTGCCCACCAATATGATAATAAGTACTGATTTTCGTTCGATTTCTGTAAAAACTAATATAATTACATTTACGGGTGTTTAGTGATAGACAGTTTACCTTAGACCATTGAGGGCCCTCTGCAGTAGAACACCGTCATACTCAGACCACTTTATGAAGCTTCATATTATCAGCAAACAAAAGGAAGCGCAGGACTTCAGATATTGACCTATGTAATTGACAAACAAGTTAAAAAGAAGTGGGGCACAGTGTCCTCCCTGGAGATCTCAGATGTAACCGTTATCGGTTTGGAAATAGATCCTCAAATCTTAACCCTTAATCCATCTTAAGGACAACTCATCAAAATCAGTTGCCCACAGCCTCGCTAAAAGAAACCGATTATTCACACTATCGAACGCCTTGGAAATGCTATGATTGTTTTCTAAATTATTGTATATTAAATTTAAATGGTGCAACATCCTTCAAAGGTATTTGTCCTAAATATGCAGCAATAAGTTTACTGAAGTAGCAACGACCTAAATTAGATGGTGGATTTATTATATGATAGATAAGACAAAATATTATTATTTTTAAGGGTAAAAAAACTAAAGTACGATTTCAAAGATGTAAAAAAATATAAACCGGATGTCTAACAATACAAGTTTATGTAGTGTTAATTATCTTCTAAAATAACAGATTAAAGTAAATTTAAATAAAAGGGCCAATTTTTTAAAATAGTTTTAATGAAAATATCCACTGGTTTTGATAAAATACCGACTGTCAATTGAACTAATGAAATAGTAAAGATACATTATCACAAAATGTAACTAAGTCATCAACAAAAGATAGTAATAAAATATAGGGCTCTTTTTATCTTTAATGCAGGGTAATTTAAGTTCAACCCACACCATTGGGATCCTGGAAACTACAAAAGATTCAAAGATGGTTAAATGGGGGCAAACAAACGCATTTGTGTGACTAATAATACCCCTGGAAAAAATTAATTAAAATTCCGAGTATTTTCGGAGATATCCGAGCGGTCCCATTGTATAAAGGCTTTCCTGGCAAGTAAACCCAACAAAAACTTATTAGAGTACTATTTACCTACGTAAAATAATAATATGGCGTCCATACCAAAAAATAAAGTTCATGATTGTGGTGGAGTGACGAACTCTCGGATGTAAATTCTGAAAGCACTATCAAACAGCGCGGAAAAAGTGGCAACGTTTATTTGCAAATTATTTTAAAATTTCTATTAAAATAAAGGAAAAATAAAACTGAGTTTAAAAACTTTTCAAACGGCATATTGTTAGTCACAGTTAAACTGAGGCTACCTTGCCCCAATCTAACCATCTTCGTATCTCCTGCAGTTTCCGAGATCATAATGATGAGGGTAGAATTTGAGTTACTCTGTATCGTTCACAAATTCCTAAATAACACTTACATATAAGTACTAGGTATCGTGGCTGCTCGGATTTTAGAAATTAACTCGTTTTCTCAGTTTTGTTAAAGATGTTTAATCATCCAAACATATGCTAAATTATATAACATCATCCAAAATTTATTTAAAATAAATACGATTTAATTAGATCTTTTTTTCTTTTTATATCCATATATAATCAGGATTGGAGAATAAAACGCTTAATGCAAATTCCCAATCAGTTTCTGGGTATTTTAATTAAGGCCGGAATTAGTTAGGATTTCACTTCCCCAAGATTTAATACTCCTATCCGGATTTCATTGACGAATTAGTTTAAACGGAATGCTTTAGACATTTTAAAGTCTTTCATAGACATTCCTTAAATATATTTATTTGTGATAGAAGATATTCCTGTCCCCTAATTTAACAGTTTTACCTAGGGTTGTTGCAATTGTTTTGTTTGTAACAATCATTAACCAGCTAACGTAAGAAAACTTGACCTTGGCATTTGGCACACGTACCACGTTTGGTAAATCCCGCCAAGCGGTCTAAGGCCTCTAGTCGTCGGTAATATATAAAGTACTTGTCACGTGTCTGTCAAAAACCAGACCGCTCGGAAAGAAATTACCGACCGGGTAACAGAGTATCTGTCTATAATAGTTCTAAAATTGTTCTAAAAGAATACTCATATTTATGACTTAATATTTTATCAGTGGTTTTGTTAAGTACTATAATAAAACATATTTTTTATTTAAACTTTAGTAAATCCGTCATTACTCGACTGTGTAGGGAAAGTTTCATTTTTCCTCCGCAGAAGCTTTAAAAGTTGTTATCATAGCAACGTAGATACAAACAAACAACAAAAGAAGCGTCAAAACAACTTAATATTTATTAAACTAAAAACAAAACTAAATTTTTTATTTATTACTTAATTAACAAATTGGTTATTATTTGATCGAACTTACTTAATAACTGCTTATTAATACGGACTTAAAACGCAATTGGAGACGCAATTAAAAAAAGTTATTGTTGACAGTCTCCAGAGACAGCTTTATGTTGCATAACTTTGACAACTATTTACCCGCACCGGTCTTAGTCGCCTTGCGAACCTACTTATCTTTATTAATTACTACTATTAGAAAAATATATTCTTGCATTAATTTTTTAACATTTAAAGAAATAACAACATATTTTATTTAGAGGAAAATTAATTTTTCATGGCTTGCTATCTATTACCAGCCTAACTCACACTTTACAGGTGTACTTCTACTGCCTAGTCAGAAAAAATGGTCTTTTTCTGCCTAGGTATTTTTTTCTGTCTATATTCTATAAATCTGCGTGTGTGTTCATATAATATAATCCCAGGTGGTGTTAATGGTAATAACACATCCTCACTCTCAATTAATTTATTTTGAACAGTTACTGGATAATTTGTTCAAATTGACAATGGCATTAAAGTAAACACAAATAATTCAACAAACGTGATCAGCGGTAAACATAGTAATGAAGAGCCAGTTACCTTTGTTAAAATAATTTTATTATTTAGATATTGATAATAAACGCATTTATTAATACAAAAAAAGACGATTTTGTGTGAAATTGGAACAAATTTAAAAATAAAATCTTTTATACGGCAGAATTTCAGATTTAATGCCTTGCCCAGTTTTCCAGCCTCGGCTACGCCTTGCTATGAAATATCAGCCGCGAAATTAATCTTCTGCCTTTAAGCCCAATAAAACAAATAACTATTTTTTGAGTATTTTGATTCATACCATTGCCAATCAAACGAGGCGTAAAAAACGAACTATATAGATTTGCATTGGATTTACCAAAAACTTAAAGCATTTAGGAAATGCAAAAATTTAAAATATTTTAAAATATATGGTATAAATTAAAAAAGTGGAGCTTAATATTTGTATAAAACACAAACAATTCAAGACACAAGACACACATAGTATCAAAAGTAAAACTTGTGGTCCCTTAGGATATAGGAACAGCAAATATCCTTTAGTTTTTTTACATAAAGTTCGATACTAAATTTTATCAAATTAAAAATTTATAGGTTTAAGATAAATAATTAAAAATTTTGATTTTCCTTGAATAATATTGTTCCGTGACACCCCGTATAAAAACACGGATCTTGGTTTTACACCTTTTTATTGGATATCAGGTTTACAAACGTTTCTATGGTAACCCTTCAACGTAACGTAATAATGACAACTGTTTAACCTTTAACTGTCTGTAAACTTCTTATCTCGTCGGAACACAAAACTAAAATGACCCGTGCGACCCTCCTCGCGCTCTCTATAGAAAGGGGAAAAGAATAGAAAAGTCTGGAAAAGTCCAGAACCAGTTGGAAGAACTCCCCCACCACAGGATGCAAGAAAAGTGAAAATGGATTTCTCCAGCGCCCCCAGGACAATCCGCAATGACCGCAGAAAAAGGGAAAAGCCAAGGCAACCCATCCTTAACAAATTATTAACCCAACCAGACAATTCTAACCCTTTACACCTCCATTAACCAAACACTAACCAAAGTCCGTAGAGATCGAACGCTGTTAGAACAACACCGATACGTCACGGTTTTATACGGGTTTGCCATATGAGACCGTGACGTATCGGTGTTGTTCTTACAGCGTTCGATCTCTAACAATATTAACGAATGGTTACCAAATGTTTTAATAAAATAATATAAGATCATTATTTTAGGTATTTAATTGTGTTTTAATTTAACTGTTTTCGTTTTTGTTGCGTGCATAAAAACATACTCAACTAAATTGTAGCAACTTGTATTTAATAATTATAAGGTGTTTTCCATACAAAATTGTAAGACAATTAAACTAGTTCCAATTACTTTCAAATACTTTAAAAACGATTAGATTTAAGGTTAGACAATTAAAACAAAAAATAATTTAAAAAATAAATATCTGCATTTTTATATTAGTTATTAATAAAATAAATACGTTAGGTACGTCCATGTCTATGTATATAGCTTCATTGTCTTTATTTTAAATTTAAACGATATTTTTAGATGCTAACCGATTGTTAATATGGCTACTAACTAGAGATTTAGTATATGCTGCAATTGGAATCGTTAGAATTCTGTTCCCTTAAGTTAATCTAGATTTGATTTACTGTTTTTTCTGATTACATTGGGTCTTATGTGCTTAACTATATCTTAAAGAATGTTTTATTAGTTGTAACAAGAAAGATTTATGGTTTAATTTAAAGGACACCAAACAGGCGATATAATTAAAAATATTTCGTAAAATATCGGATTGGGAAGCAAGACACAAACACTCACATTTTCATTAAAACTATTTAGTTTAATCTTCGTATTTATCTACCCTTTGGCTCTGATATTTTAATAGTGCCACTGGTCGACAGTTATCTATTGCTTCTTAATCCAAAAATAAAACAAGCTTTAAATTCTTCCTGTATACGCGGTGAACACTATTTAGCTAATAAAAACTATTATCTTTCAAACCACTCGCTATGCAAAAATGGTCAAATTACTTACTCAGAACGATCTGAAACAGGGCGGTATTATCGTAGATTAAGTTTTCAATCCGAATGAACCTGAATTTCTGAGGTCCTAATTGTATTGAAATTTAAAATGCAGGTAGAATTTTATTTACTAGAATAAAATTGCTACATTTTACCCATCTTCCAATACCCCCATACCCATCCTCCCCTTAGACACATACTTCGCATACTTACCCACGACCTACATTACCAGACCCCCAACCAGGTGGAAAATAAGGGACATTAAAATGACAAATTTTCTACTTCATATTTAGTTAAAAGTTTTTGTTTTGCCTACTGGCCCTTATTTTTAATAAGTGTTTTTGGTGGGTCTGTATTAAGAAATGTGTCGTACATTTACAAGAAAATCATATGGAAAATATAATCTTTTAGAGTCGCAAAAACAACAGTAAAAATCTAAAACCCACAACATTATTAGTGCTGACAAAATTAAAATATTTAAAACCATTTTTTATATTATTAGTTTGAATTAGTATTATTATTTCAATATCACTAAATTTACAATGGAGAAGGAGCATAATTTGGCCCTACCTTTTTTCGGCGTTCTAGTCAAACGGAACAATGAACATATACAAACCTCGCTATACAGAAAACCTACCAACACTGGACAATATTTACACCAGAATTCTAATTACCCTAACGAAATGAAACAGGGTGATACGTACTCTATATAATCGTGCAGTGATCTTATGTAACAGTAAGGAATCCCTGCAAGAGGAAATAAGTAACATAACTGGAGATCTTAAGCGGAACGGATACAGTGAGAGACTGGCAAAAAAAAACAATCGAAAAATATTAAAATAAGACAAAAAACTCAAACGTGAACGAAACTCTACATGACCAAATATTTATGACAATTAAAACGGCATTTAAATTCCAAACTACTCTAAAAAGTATTCTTACCAAGACGAGACCAGACAACAATGTTTCAAATAATGACTGTATCTACCAAATTCCCTATGAATGTGGTGAGGTATACATCGGGGAAACGAAAAGACCACTCGAAGTTAGAGTTAAGGAACACAAAAAACATACGGAACGAGGTAAAACGTCGAATTCAAGGATTGCCGAACACGCTTGATCAAAACAACACCACATACAATGTGAAAAGTCGTTCAAGCTTCGGTGAACAAGGAATAGTATATACATAAGTCGTAGCTTTTAAGAACAGTTTTTAGTTATCACCTGAAAACGGTTGGAGATACATCACTAACCGAAACGTTGTGTAACAATTAACAAACACAGACAATGGAAGTCCAAGTTTTTAGTGTTATTGAAACCAACATTGTCTTACATTTTCAAGGAAACAAAGTATTAATATTGTTGTTTACGTCAATAATTAATGAAGTATTTTAAACCGATATTAAAATATGGAGCATTTAAAAGCCATTACGTAGCATCGCCAAAAGGAATAAAAAACGAGTAAAACTAGAAAATTGGCATTTAACTTCGTCGGTTTCACCGCCACAATGCATTTTTAAATTTGAATGGCGGCCAATTGCCAAAGTTCGGCAATATATTTCGTGAAATTCAGCGGAAAATTAAAGAAATGGAAATTTATTTGGTAGTCGGGCTTTTGGGTCAGTATGCATTGTTATTTATGGAGTGTAGACCACTAGCCTTGCAAGTCTTTTTTAAATAATGATTTAACTAATAGTGCAAGAGAGATTTTAATTCAGTTTGACTTATGGATGACTCAGGGACGCAGAGAGACGTGTCGGGCCATGGTATAGACAGATCACAGCATTAAAAAAATAAATTTATGCTGCAGTTCCCCTAAAATATTTTATTTAAAAACAGCCTTTATTAGATTTTAAAACATTTTAAAGGGATAATAAAGTATATAAAGGTATCTACTACTTGTTTTAGTAGTGTTTAAGTTCATATTATTAAAAAACAAATTAGGAAAAAAAATAAGAAATACCATGTCAATTTTAAAAGTAAGTTGGGTAAGTATTAGTTAATATAGTTTATTCAAAAAAATTTTGCAAATTAAAAAAAATGGACAAAGCAAAAATTAATTGTCAACACAACACCCCACCCATGGCCCAATGATCCAGGAGGGTGGGTCACCCCCTTTTTCCTGTATTTTTCAGGAAATAAAAATAGTACTTGGAAACATCATAAAATGTCAAATTTTATGTTTTTTGAGAATTGACATGACTTTTGGTGATATTGTGTTTGACTGCAGATACTTTTGATTTTGAAATGTGATGCCCTATATATTTTTACATTTTTGGATTCATTCATCACTTCAGTCACCAATATGTAAAATTTTGACAGCTTTGACTTTTTTAAATTTATTTAATGAAATACAAAAAACTTATATTCATAAGTAGTGTATTGTTTTAGCAAATAGGTCATTTTATTATTACAGTTATGACATACTGCTACTCTATTTTAATAACAAAACAATTTTATTAATAAATCTATTTGACATCATGCAGTAAAAAGTTAAAAACATATTGTTTACTATTTTACTAAGCCGAAAGCGGAGTGTTCCATGCCATCAAACAAGATAAAATCTCTTTAAGCACGTATATCATGTACTATTTTTTCTACAAACACCAGCAAAAATCCAAATTAATGATTTTTTTATCGTCGACATTATTATTATTTTTAAAACCTAATTTCATCTAATTTATCTATGAAATAAGTTGCTTAGGTAAAAAAATCGAATTTGTTGATTTGTCTTTGTTGACAAGTAACGTCAAATAATCGCGAATTCTTGTTCGATGGAAAGTGATCAAGAAAATGAATTTCTCCCGGTGGAAATCGAAGAAGCTGCCAATAAAGCTGCTTTTGAATTATTGCCTAGTAAGTCAAGGCAACAATACGTACAATTTACATACCATCGTTTCTTAAAATGGCGTGATCAGAAAAATGTTAGTGGCAAGAATGCCAGTGAAAAAGTTCTCCTTGCGTACTTTGAAGAAAAGACCAAAATATGGAAATCGTCTACCCTCTGGTCAAATGACTCCATGTTAAAGGCGCTGATGAATGTAAATAATCAGGACATAAGCAGATATTGCAAGCTAGTTGCCTTTTTAAAACGAAAGGGTGAAGGGCATCCACCGAAAAAGTCTAAAATATTGACAAAAGAACAAATCGACCAATTTCTTGCAGAAGCACCGGATGAAATATATTTTATGCAAAAAATAGCCACAATTTTCGGTGTCTTTGGAGCCTGTTGTCGAGAAGAACTGTATAATTTGACATTAAATAACATCGAAGATTTGGGCACTTCACTAATTGTGTATATACCAGACACAAAAACTAATGTGCAACGAACCGTTGTAATTAGTGGTACCTTGTATATGGACCATTATAAAAATTACATAGCCTTTCGTCCAGTAAATATTAATCATTTAGTGTAAAATTTTACTTTACGGACACCACGCCGATTTTCATGAATTTTTGCATACGGGGGTTTTTTGGGACGCTGATCACGAATCTAAAATTAGGTTTGTCCGACAACTTCTGGTTTTTGAGTTATAAGGCCTTCAAGTGAACTAACCTCAAGATTCTCTCTTCTTGAAACTGATTACCAACAAATGGGAACATACACTGATTAGGCACTTATATATTAAACAAATACACTAAAGTTTACAATAATTTATTGTCTATTTTAAGTAAAAATTATCTTAAATAAATCCACTTTTCTGTATGTTGTAAGAAAATATATGATGTATAACTGGTTGCCTGATTTATAATTAAGTTGTCAAGATATAAAAAACTGGATTTATTTAAGGTATTTTTTACTAAAAATAAGCAATAAACTTTTGTAAATTTTAGTGTATTCGTTTAATATATAAGTGCCCAATCAGTGTATGTTCCATTTTGGTGGTAATCAGTTTCTAGAAGGAATTTTGAAAAAATGTTCATTTTGAGGTTAGTCCACTTGGAGGCCTCATAACTCAAAAACCAGAGGTTGCCGGAAAAAACTAATTTTAGATTCGTGACCAGCGCCCCAAAAAAACACCGTTGCAAAAATTAATGAAAATCGGCGTGGTGTCCGTAAAGTAAAATTTTACCTCATTTAGGAGTTTTTATAAGATTTGGTAAAATGCCTGCCCAAATGGCTAAAATTCTAAATTTGCCCGATTCCCATCTTTACACTGGACATTGGACATTGCTTTCGACGTTTCTCAGCTAGTTTGTTGGCGGTGCTAATCTTACTACAATTAAGTGACACGGTGGATGGAAGTCCAGTAGAGTAGCGGAGGGTTATAGAGAAGACTCGCTACAAGAGAAAAAGAAAATTGCCGATCAAATTTTGTTCAAAACTTTGGTGGATGACATTGCTTCCTGCCCGAGTACATATCTTACCAAAGTAAATTGTGTAATAACCACCAATGAGATTTGCCATGGAGTTTCTTATTTTAATTTGTATTTTCAGTAATTGTATTTTTAATTGAATAATTACATGTTTTTATTTAAGGAATACGTTTCTGTAATTTCTCATCTGTGTTAAAAGTAAATCACTTTTAGCACAAGTGCTAAAAGTAATTACTTTTAACACCAGTGTCATAAAATGACATTTTAGATACTGACAGCATGCATTAAAAATCAAACTGTGACTTCACTTTTTAATACTAGTTTAGTCAAAACAAACTATTTGCTGCTCTTTATGCTTATAAAAATTATATTACTCTACAGTAGACATAAACAAATTTCCCTAATAAAATATGTATCATTAAATTAAATTTTTTAGAGAATTCTTTTTTGACAAAACCAATACTGTATTGATCAAAATATACACAACTCAAATAAATGCTGCCTTTACAGAGTATATAAAAATATATTAAAATTATTATTTATCTTTATTATTTTTATATTATTCACGAATAATGCAAAATGCCGGTTAATATTTTTTTTAATGGAGTGAGAAAAAATAAAGAAGAAATCTCAATATTTCAGTTCAAGTCCAATCTAAGAAATTAGTTTTATTAAACACTCTTAAAAACAAGCAATGTTTTAAAAACTTGGAAAAAAGATTCAGAATTATCCAAACTTGTAGATCTATTGATAAGTGTAGATACAGAGCCTTAAATTTTAATATCCCTCTAATTTTTTTTATACAATTAAATGAAATTAAATCTGTAACTTCCACGTCCTGTTATTTACATTAATATAAAATTCCTTTGCTAAAACAATAAACTGATAATCCCGAAAATTGCATCGGAGACGACCAATAAATTTAAAAGTAGGTTTACTGTTTTTCTTTATTTTATATCGCGTTTTATATCTTTTCTCGGCTTTAGGGTGCCGTTATACTGCAATTTAAATTAGAAATATACGTGGTAAAGATATAGGGGATTTATAAACGTAAATTAGGGAATCTTTTTGTATTAGAAAAGCAGGTAGTATAAATAAGAACCCATTTAGAGAGAAAACAAATTCGAAGTATACCACTGCAACCTCGTAAACAGCGAGAGCAAACTTTCAATTCTGGCAGAGTAAGTTAGGCAGGCTCTTTAAATTTTAAATATATTAGTAAAAAAAGAAATTTTTAAGTTTTCCGTTTCTTCTTTTTTTAACCTTATCTTAAATGGTACCTAAAAATCAAAAATATTTTCCAAAAATTACTTTTTACAGAAGCAAATTGTGTTGCAATTTATTTTTAAATTTGACATTTCCTCTGCGGTATTAATCATCAACAGTTGTTTTTACTAGATACTTGAATCAATAATTGCATTTTTAAAAGCTCCAATTCTGACAACATTTATGTATAATAATTAATGTTTTTAATAACACTAAAATCTTGGACCTCCATTGTTTTAATTTGTTAACTAATACACAACGTTTCGGTTAGTGATGTATTTCCAACCGTTTTCAAGCGAACGGTTGGAGATATATTACTAACAGAAACGTTGTGTATCAATGAACAAATAAAGACAATGGAAGTCGAAAATTTTAGTGTTATTGAAACCCTAACATTGACTAACACTATTAAATTAATTTTTTACATTCAATATTGTATAACAAAAAGATAAAAAGATAACTTTTCATAAAAATATTTATCATAATCCTAATTTAGCGTAATTTCTTTTTTATGACATGTTTTATACATGTTTGTCTTACTGACACAAAAGTTTTAAATAGTGTAAAAAAATTATGTTAGTATTGGAAAAAATAGGACGGCGGTGCGTCGAGGGACTAAACATAGTTTTACTTTTCGGTAGTTTGGTTTGTCTCGAATAAATCTAAAAATATTCAGATTTCTGTAATTTTTATATAAATAAAAATTACTAAGCACCAAAATCTGCTGCGTTGCCATAATTTAATCTTTGTTGTCAATCTTAACCGATTCCGATGAAGGGCTTTGAATTTGTTTTACCCTTTATGGTATGCCACAAAATTCAACAAATTTGTACCAAACAAAAAAGGTCCGAAGAAATACCGTTTAAAATGTAAACATTTCTACGTATTACTTAAATAATATTCCTTTCTACCAAAATTTCTTCACTGCCTTGCTATAAGCAAAACTATTTTGAGTTTAATAAAAATAAAAAACATTTATTTTTAAAAAAATATTAAGGACTTTTTAATCCTTTTTCTAATACACCCGAGAATACACATCTATATAATTATGTTAAACCAATGGCATCAAAGAATCTAGACACTTTTATTTATAATAATAACTTATGACAATATAAACCAATCTTTCCAAAATGCATATTTGCCAAAACTGACAAAAATATTTTTCTTTGTGTTTAATAAATAAAATAAACCTATGATCATGGGCAAATGGCTTTTTGCTTTACGCGCCTTTAGTAGTCGTTTTAACAAAGAAGCTTTTTAGTTTTAATGATAACTTAGCACTCTTTTTTAAATCAAACCCCGTATCATCTGCGTTTTTCCTCGGCACCAAACATCCAGTATATTCTCCTTACTTGTACCAAATTAACAAAGCAATTAAATTTTAATTATGTAAGAAAATTAACTACTACAGTGTAAATTATTAAAATTTTAATTACATGTGATTACTAAATAAAAGATCCCTAAAAAGCTATTTTTTAGATAAATTTCTCACTATAGAAAGTCTGCATAGCTCGATATTTTTCTCTTTATGTTAAAGTGAAAAAAAAATTAAATATATTATTAATTGTTTGGAAGTAACTTAATAGCTAACCCTTAAGAAATCTCACAAATCATACAGGGAGTAAAAAGTATGATGCTTACGATTTTAATGGGCGATAGTAGAGCTCAAAACAAGTCAAAAAATTCATATGACATATGTGTTAAAACTTTACAGATTTTTGTCTAAACCATATCAAAGTTACAAACTTTGGTAGCAATTATTTATGAAAAGCTTTACAATAGGCAACTTTTGTCTTTGTCGCTTATCGGTGGACTAATATGCTAATAAAATAAACTTTTAAATGTTTTAGTATACAAAAAAAATAATAAAATGTTTCCCCCAGTTAAAAATTTAAAAAACAATTGGCAATAGTGCCACCAATGGCGTCAAGTCCGTCAAGTCGCGGTATTTTTGTACGTTTTTTTATTGCGTGCGTTGCAGTCGACAATGTTCAAATCGGGAATATGCCGATATGTTAATAATTTATGGCGAGGCAATTTAAAATGCCAATCTAGCAGCACAAATTTACCGCGAAAGATTTCCACAACGGCTACATTAGAGAAGGAGAGTGTTAAAAGTATGCGAAAACTGGGTTCGTCGAAGTGAGGCTTGTGTAGAGACTAGAGGACGATATATTGAGCAACTTGTTTAAATTCAAATGTAGCTGTTTTATTTTTTATATATAATTAGACACTTTCCATTTTTGAGCATAATAAAAAAGTGCTGTTTTAAAACAAAAGAAATGTGTTTTAAAATAGATATTCAGCCTAATTTTGTGGTAAGTACAATTATTTTTTAATTACAAATAAAAACTCCATATAAGGTGGAAGAAAAAACGTACTTTTTACGCAGCGGCGACTGGTACATGAGAGCGGCGGAGCTGCATACCGTCCAAAAAAAAAAAAAAAAAAAAAATAGGCCAAACAATATTTTATTGTTTTTTACTTAAATTTAATTTTAAATAAAATATTAAAATAAATTGCAAAAAGTAATTTTTATTATATTCTTTTTTTAAGGTTCTGCAGCTATTATGCATCAGCCGCGTTTATGTAAATAACCATCTCTTTAAAAATAGTGTAAATATGTAAAACGGCGTAAAAAACGTTCGACGTTCGACTCGATGTAATGAAGCGGGAGGGTGTTGCCAAATTTTTTAAACTTTGAAAGGCCATATTTGGAAAACGATTAACTTGACCCATGTGTTTTTGGCTTGTTTTGAGCTTCACTATCGCCCATTAAAATTTAAAACAACATACTAACGTTACAAGGTATTAAGTACTGTATTGTTTATTTTATATTTTTTTATAATTTTTTTAAGGTCGTTTCAGCTAATCAGACGACCCATTTTTCCTAAACAATATTAGCTTATTACTTAAAAATACCTGTTACATATTTTAATTGACGGTGCCAAAATATTTAGAGAAAACCTCGTATTTTCTATGTCCTATTACCCTGGTCCCACATATCCGGTAAATAAATATATTACACGCCGAACTAACGAAACATAACCAAATTTTAATTATAAAGGCAAATAAGCTACTCGGGCCTAATTTAATAACATCTCCCCTTCATATAATGAATAATTAACGGGTCTTTCACAAAGCGTTTCATTTTATAAAGTACCTTCTGGATATGACAAACCGCGTTTTGTTATGCGAGATTTTAATTATATTTATACAAGATTTTCAGATAAAAAATACTTTTAATTTAATACTCCTGCAGATATTCTGTTTAAGATCAAAATTTTAAGATAGGTAAGTGTAATAAATAAACGAATACTTAAGAATACATAAGAGAAAAAAAATGTCGGGGGTAATACCACGAGTGCTTAAAAATTACCGATAACTTTCATGAAAGCTTGTTAATTATAATTCCACGAGTTCAAAGAACGAGTGGAATTTGTATAACAAGCTTGAATGAAAATTATCTGGTTAGTTTTTATACACGAGCGGTATTTAGGGAGAATATTTCTAGAATGGAGAAATATGGGAGTAATATAATTTTCAATTTCATGCAACATAATTAAAACTATAACTTAAATCGTTTTTTTAATTACTTTATCCATTCCTTCATCGTGTACATGACCAAATCGCCTCATTTTGACTGATTTGACGTTTCTAATTGACAATACAAACAAACAGGTTCGATTGTTCTGTGTTTGTAAGTAAGAGGAAATACCACGTTGTCTAGGCAATGTGAAATTTCCGCTGAAATTTTTTGATTTTTAACGTGTCTTATGGGAAAATTTATACGTGAGTGAAATATTCGGTAAAATATTTTGATTGTATGAAAGTTTGTTTCTTGGCAATTTCGTGAATGGCATTTACAACAAAACCACGAGCAGTTAGACAAGTGGTTTTGTAAAAAATGTCATGAAAGAAACTGCCATAGACAAACTTAAATAAAACAAGAAAAATATTTTGCCCAGAAATTTTTTTCCTAAATAAAATTCGACAAGACTATTTCACGAGAAAACGAGCCAAATTTTAGTTAGAATCACAGTGTTTATTGTCAGACTGACAATAGTATTTTTTTAACCTAACAAAATTTTGTCGCTGAAAAAGTAGAGGTAAGAGTTTTGCCAGTAGTATGGAGGTTAGAGAGGTAAAGGAGAACCCTCTCTTATGGCTGTTTTGCTTAAAAAGTGTCCCCAGAATAGCATAGCAAGCGAACTAATGAGAACCAATGACCTTGACCGCAATATATAAAGTAAAGTTTAAAACAATGAGGTTATTGGTTTAGAACGGGTCTTGGATCACCAGCGCCATGTGAATTTATTGCAATGTGCGGCCATTTTTTAAACACAGGGATGGAGATTCTGGTATTTAGAATTCATGGCCAGTAGAAAACATGTCGTTGCTACGATATTTTTTCAGTGTAAAACACTTTAGTGAAATAGTCAGTAAAATAGATGCTTAGAATATTTATGTATATGTTTAATTTTAAGATTTTCTTTTATTTATCACAACCCTTTATGTACGTAAATTTTTAAGAAGTTTTTTGCGCTAGGGTCGCGATTTTGTAAAGTGCTTTATATATAGGGTGTTCTCATGTAAGGCTAATTATAACACAATCTAAGTTTTTCGAAAAAAAGTCAATTATAATATAAAAAAAAATCTACAATAAAATGTTACGTCAAAAAAAAATGTTTTTCTAAGACAGGGAGCGCAAAAACTTTTAAAACGTGTATTTGTAAAAGAGTAAACAACATCTGTTTTTAATTTATATCTGAAAAAGTTGCTTGAAATTACATACACAGTCAAAATCTACAATGATTTTTAGTTTTTCCAAAAAATGCACTTTGTCTTAATATCCTACTAATAAAAATATTTGAAATATTAGGTTTTGAATGTAAATGTAATTCTAAGCATTTTACTTATAAATATAAATTAGAGGTTAAGTACTGTTAGGTAAAATTATTTTTTTAAAAGTTTATGATTTCCCCGTATTGGAAAAACATTTTCTCTTAATGTGACCCGTATTTTTTAAAGAAGAAAAAATTTTAATAAAGAGTGATCTTTAAAAAAAAACTAAAAAATAGGTTCATTTGAGGTATAGGTAACCTCCTGTTTCCCACCTATAACATATTTATTTTTAATGATAAAAAATGACATTTTGTATTTGACATCAATAAAATTTTATGCACCTCTTTACTTGTTTTGTGTTAATGACTAGTACATTCAAATTTTTAATAGGCTTACCAAAACAATTTATCTTATTTTCATAGGATATTGCATTCTAAATACATTAACGCCTCATATGTATTTTTTGGATACTACTGGTTCAAAATATGTATTCTGAAATTTTTATCTAAACTACGTTAAAACAGTTTATGTTATAGCAAATTAAAATGAAAAAATAGATTTGTTTCTTTTTTTTACAGCTTCGCCGGACGGGGTAAATTTTCGCATAATTCTACTTATGGTCGTAAGTGATTTTTTTTTTCAAATGCATCAGTACTTTTTTTATTTAAAGTAAGTACTCTATCCCGGATCCGTGAGATTCGAGCCCGCATTGTCAAAATGACAATCCTTACGCATTCGCCAATTTTGATGTTGTTTTGAGACTAACAAATAAGAAAATGAATTATAGCTTAAAAAAGCTTAAAAAACACGCTTTTATAGTAAACCGGACTAAAAAGTAGAAAATAATTCAATTGTAAGTAAAGCAAAAATGCTTGGGGTGCCATTAACTATATATTCATAATAATTCTAATTTTGTAAATAGCCACCAATAAAATTGTAACATTTAATATCAAGCACTCCACGCTTTTTTACTATAATTGAATTATTTTCTACTTTTTAGTCCGGTGTGCTATAAAAGCGTGTGTTTTTAGTTTTTGTAAACTGTAATTTATTGCTTGTAACAACTAAGTGTGTTGGTAAAAAAAATCATTTGTATTTTTTTACACATTTAGAATACGTTAATGACCTATAATTTCATTTTAATATTTAAAAAAAAACTGGTAGTTTGGGCAGAGGAATTTTTTAATTTTAGATATCTTAGAAACATATTAAATTGTTTATTTACATCACTATTATAAAATTGTTTCTATTTTTAACAAAAATAATAAAAATGTATCTTAAAATTTTTATTATTGATACGTTCTTTTAGGTATCACAAGCTTTTAAACATAAAAACAATTTTAATTCTAATAACAGTGTTATTTGTCATTGTTTTTATATTTTTTCAATTACTAAAACGGTTAATTATATGCAGAATCCTTAATATGCGAATTTGCTGCTGTATATAGTTAGGCTTCCGTCATGCAAATATATATTGATTGCAAATCCGCCCATCGCCACATGGTGAGCTCACGTTCACAGATTATACTGAACATGAATAAAAAAATTAGGTTAACAGTTATAACTACAAATAAAAGTTATCATTTAAGAGGCTTTAAACTTTTATCCAATCAAGGTAATACACAAAAAATTTATACTTTCAGATTTCACGGTATCAAAAGCGAGTTAAAACAAACTGAAGTGATTTACTTCATCTGATACTTTTTGTTTATATTTTCGGACACGTCAATAAGTATTAATTTTTCATTTTAAAACATTTTCACATTTTTATTGAAATTGAAAAAGTCAAAAGGTGTAATTAAACTTGTTTATATGGTGTTCACAGTGTCGTTCACTGACTTGCTGGTAGCAATCCAATCTTAATGACATTATTGTGTTTCAAAAAGTCTACAAAATGCGACATTTAAACAAAGCTCATCGTATAGAGATATTGATGATGGTAGGATACGGATATAGATCTAAAACTCAACTAAATCCAAATTTACCTCCAATAATACAAGGTACAGTAAGCAAAATAGAAAGACAGTTTCGATAAAGTGGGCATTTAAAAAGTATACCAACTAAGACGTAATTTGCAATGGACGATGACACCAAAGTAACTCTATTTGAATCTATTTATTTCTACAAGGCAGCGGAAAGCGATATATCTCAGACTTCTGTAGAAAATGTAGTTAAAGCTCAGACTTCTGTAGAAAATGTAGCTAAAGTATCACCCTTACGAAATTCGGGTGGTACAGTAATTAGCAGAGGATGATGCCGACAGAAGATTGCAGTTCTGTGAATCAATGATAAATCTACTTGCCAGAAGTGCATTACACTCGGAATTTTTTTATTTTCCGACGACGCGACATTCACTTTACGCGGACTTGTAAATCGACAAAACTGACGTTATTGGGCTGATAGTAATCCCCATTGAATGAGGCTTTAAAAGATTACTGAGTTGGCTGGCATTATTAGGAATCGAGTTATCGGGCCAATAAACTTTGAGGATAAACTTACTGGAAAGAGCTATTTACAATTCCTAAGGAAGAACTTGTTTCAATTTGACAGTCTAGTTTCCAAATGCTTTGAATCCGCTTGTGCGAAATGCGGATATCTGGCCAGCAATGTCTCCAGATCTAACCCCACTAGATTTTTTCTTGTGAGGTTACCTTAAAAGTACGGTTTAAAAATCGAAACCCAAAAATATTGATATTCTGAAAAATCGGATAACTAGTAAATGTGAACTTATTATGCCGAAAACTATGCAAAACATAAGAAATACATTTTATTTCTAGTAAGATTGTTGCCAAAAAATCAATGGATAACTTTTTCAAACCTTTTAAGATAAGTTTAGGGAGTTTTAATAAAGACATTTTGTAATTTTAATGAACATTTAATTTCCCTTATGTAAAAACGGTTTGAAATAAAAAAAGTGAAACTTAACAGTTATAAAATATGCATTTTTAAGTGCACTTAAAGAAAATGAAATAATAAAGTAAAGTTGCTATTTGAAAAAATAAAGTTAACCAGGATTACTTTTTGACTAACCCTGTATAATTACACTACGGTTTAAAAAATGCGCGAAGAAAAATACTAATTGATGTGTATGAGGTATTTTTGGAAAGTCGGACAATTTAACTATATGCAATTTATTCTATTTTAGATCTTCACACTGTATTATTATTGATATTAAGTGTAGTGTAGTGTCGTTTTCCAGAAAATCTACCCGTTTTGGTGTAATCACGAAGGTCCGTTCAATATAATTAGGCAGCAATCACTCTGCTTAGCCCTGTCACATGTTTAACCTTTGAAGAAAATAAACTTTTAAACCATAATTTTTAAAATATTTTTATTATTTTTTGTGAAAGAACCACAGACAATCTTTCAATAGTTACATAAGACCTTCGAGCATATACCTACTAGAGGCCGATCGGCCTTGCGAACATGTGTTCGAGAGAGCAAGAAGAATGGCTGTTTAACTTTTTCATTTGCTTTACGTGCCTGGTCGGCGGGGAGGGATATGTTCTCCGCCCACCAATTAGCACGAAGGGCGGGGTACATAACCCTTCCATATAATAATTTTTCAGTTGTCTTTATTTAATATTTGGCTGACATCCTTGGCAACTTTGATTAAGAAAACAGTTTTAGTCATTTTAACTTCTGTAGCTTATATTTGGTATGGTTCCGGTGTCTTACTTTTTAGATTAAATTTTTTGAATATTGTAGAGACGCTAATGAGGCCTACAACTATACATGGCTAGATCTCCTTACACTATATAAGTACAGAGTATTTTTAAAAAACAATCAATATGTTAATATATAGAACTAGTAGTTTATATAAAATAATGAAATACATAGCTAATATTTTAAAAGTAATTTCTTAATATTTTAAATTAATTACTGCCTCTTTAAATCCCATAAAAATCGTAAAGCTAAATTCTAAAAAGCTAAGTGTTCAATTACTTAGTTTTAAATTTATCAGCAACTTCCTGAAGCTTCAACATAATCTTTATAAAATCTTTTAATAGTGATAATGTGCTCCGCAGACATAAAAACCAGCTTTAATACTACTTAAGAAAATGCAATAAAATTTTTAAAAAGTAAGTATATGTCTTTAAAAAGCATATTGCACAAGTTTTGAAAACAGCATTTTTTACACGACTGTGTATGGCGAAATTAATTGTTTTCCATTTTTTAACCTCCCTCGTATTTCAGTAATCCTGACACTAACAACAAAAGTAAAAACTGGTATTAGTAGGCATTATTTCATAAAATCCAGTGGTGTAGTTAGATTTTTTAAATTTAATATTTTTCGAGATATGAAATAAACCTTATGATTTATCTTATGAAACACCCTGTACGGTTTAATATTATTAAATTATGTTGGATAAGAGCTTTTACAAAATAAATAATACTCAATAGTTTTTTTTTATTTCTAGTAATCTCATCTACAGTAATATTTATTAAAAAAGAAAAGAAAAAAAAATAATTCTGCATTTTTATAAATTTGTCTGTTTTGTTTAAACTACTACAATGTCCGCTACCTATGGAGCAAAATTCTATAGCTATAACCTAAATTACCTATTTAAAAATTACAAGTAGCTTAAATTTAACCTCCAAAAAAAAAAAAGGTTTTTAGTGTATGCCTAAATTCTATTTTTAACAATATTATATTAAATATTAATTTTAAAAACTAGTTACCAAATTAGGTGTTTAAAATATTTTTCAAACTGCAATCCATTATGTTCTATGTATTTATTACACTCCGATCTATTTCTGCGTAGTGCATATTTACTAATAATACAGGACCTTCCAAATTTCTAAATTATTGTTTAGTGGTATGTTATTGAATAGATGATGTTAAGTACGATGCAAGTTAAAAATCCAGAATTGATAAATCTAGTTACCCTGGAGGCCAGCTCATAGGGCCATGGGTGCCAATCCATTGGCCTAGAAAATTATCAGTCAAATATTTTCTTATTATTTGTACATTCTGGGGCACCTTTTTGCTGAAAATACAACTGACTTAACTGGGCTAACGGTAGAACGGTACACTGTCGCATAATTCAGCTAAAGTATTTTTCAGAACATTTAAGTATCTACTCACTGTTTGTTTACCTTTCTTCGTAAATGTGAAATTTGAATTTGGATCCTGAAATAAAACACGCCACGCAGAAATTAAGTTTACTTTGTTGCTTTCTAGAAAAAATCATTTGTTGAGTTTTTCTGGACCAATATCTGCTATTTTGTCTGTTTGTGGTCCAGCACTGCTGATAAAAGCCTCGTCCGATCATATTATTTTTTTGTAAAAATTATTATCAATATTTAAATTTTGAAGATACCAGTGACAAAATTGTATCTGTCTCTCTGCAGCCCCAGTATGCAAATTATAAAAACTAATTTTGATTTATATGGCTCTAATTTATGTTTTTGTATGACTTCTTGGACGTTGGTTTTTGACATATATTTCTATAGGAAAAAATACAGGCGTATTTTCTACGCTAGCCGAAACATTAATTTCCTCAATTTCATTTAAGACTTTACATCATTTTTTGAGCGGGGTTTTATAACGGATCCAAATGTTATAAGCTTTGTTTTAATTCTAAAATCATATCTTGATGTAGTTGTCTTCTTTCAGAGTACCTTATAAAATTTGTATAGCATAATAAACCATGTAAATAAAAAAATATACACCTTTATGGATGCTTTTTAGATGCCTGATCACTATTTTTATTTCGCATCATATAAAGCATTTTAGCATATCGTTTATTTCGTTATTTGTTAAACTTGCATTTATTACCATATTTTTATATAAAATTGATAAATGACTGATAAAACATTAAAACAATATAATAAAAACAGTTTATAACTTTAAACATATATGGTAAAACTTGGATGTTGCTGTCAGCTTTAACAAAGTTATGAATGATTGACGGCTATCTTTATTCTTTTGTTTTTTAGTCTTTATATCACAGCCTACTATGGGAAATGTAATTTTAAAATTCAAAATATGGATATAAGGTCTAAATGAATAAAATTACTATAGAGTGTTATAAATTCTTAAAAGCTCTCATCCGACATAATTTAATAATTTAGAAACATACTGAGTGTTCTATAAGAAAAAACATATGTTTGGTTCATATCACGACAAATAATAAATTTGAAAAATCTAACCACACCACTAATTTCTACGTAAAAATGCCCACTAATATCAGTGTTTACTTTTGTTGTAAGTTACAAGATAACTGAAATACGAGGGGGTCCAAAAATGGAATAAAATTTATTTCGCCCTGTATGTCAAAAACGAAGAGCGTCATATAAAATCTTTTAGTGTCATCTTTCGTTTTATCAAAAAGTAGCGACACTTTGCGAAAACCGCAAGTCTCTATTTTTAATAATAACTGAGATATCCTGAAATTACAACGAAATCCGGACACCCTGTACATGGTAACCATTTACACGTAGGGAGGTCGACGAAAATGCCTATATATTAATTTTTTATTACGTATAAATGTTTGTTTAATCTTTACATTTAGTATCCATATACAGGGTGTCCCAAAAGGTATGATCCAAAGTTTGGGATCATGTGGATTGGATCAAAATAAGGTAACAACTTCATATAACTTTTTGCTCTATTTCTGTTCTTTACCGAGCTATTAGCTCTTAAAGGTAACGATTGAAAATCGATTTTTTATTAATAACTTTTAAACGGCTTGTACGATCTGGAATTTGTTTTGTTGATTAATTCTGTTAATAACTGTTTGCATTAACGCTTATAAACATCCCGAAACCATCAAAGATAGGTCCGACTATCAAATTTGTAAAAATCAAAATTTTTGCAGTGTTGCCATATTTAACATTTTGACATTACTGTTAGATTTCCTGAGTTTTCTATGGAAAAAAGGTAAACTTTATCTTTATTGATAGGACTAGCGGTTTTCGCGTAAAATGCATTTAAAATCATTAAGGTATACTCGAGGGCTCTCGATAAGATATACCCTGGGGCTCTCAATAAGGTGTACTTAAGGACTCCCTATAAATCTTATGTCAAAATCTACTACCAGAAGTCAATTTTCAGCTAAAAATTATAAATTAAAAGTAATTTAATTTAACAAAAAAAAAAAAAAAACAATAAAACCATACAGCACAGTAGAAACTTTATGATTATTAGTAGAATAACAAAAAAAACTGCTATGCGTAAATTTAACTAAGGGATTTAAAGTGGCCTCTGAACAGCTACACATTTTTAATTTACTAAGACATGCTTTTGAACCTAAACAATATGTTAGATTATCCTTATTGCAGCAATGAAACATAATTCTTTTTAATAAATCTTCTAACTACAAGGAACAATCCTAACATGGTGTTTCAGGTTCAAAGAGCATGTCTTAGTAAATTAAGAAAATGTGTAGCTGTACATGGTGCTCACTTTGAACATATACCTTAGTTAAAGTTATGCATAGCAGTTTTTTTGTTATTCTACTAATAATCATAAAGTTTCTACTTTGCTTTATTGTTTTTATTTTTTTTAATAAATTTGTTTTTTTTTACTTTTGATTTACAATTTTCAGCTGAAAATTGACTTCTGGTAGTAGATTTTTAGATAAGATTCATAGAGAGTCCTTAAGTACACCTTATTGAGAGCCCCAGGGTATATCTTATCGAGAGCCCTCGAGTATACCTTAATGATTTTAAATGCATTTTACGCGAAAACCGCTACCCTATCGATAAAGATAAAGTATACCTTTTTCCATAGAAACTCAGGTAAATCTACCAGTAAGGTCAAAATGTTAAATATGGCAACACTGCAAAAATTTTAAAGTTTGCAAATTTGATAGCCCACCTGTATCTTTAATGGTTTCGGATTTTAAAGCAGTTAATGCAGACAGTTATTAGCTGAATTAATCAACAAAAAATTCAGATCGTACAAGCTGTTCAAAAGTTATTAATAAAAATCATTTTCAATTGTTACCTTTAAGAGCTAATAGCTCGGTAAAGAAGGGGCATAGAGCAAAAAGTTATATGAAGTTGTTACCTTATTTTGATCCAATCTACATGATCCCAAACTTTGGACCATACCTTTTGCGACACCCTGTAGATATTAAAAACCGTTTCTTATAGGTAAATGACCCGATTAGGTGGAATTTACTTTATCAGGGATGATAAATAACGATAAAATATTTTAAATACCTTTGGTGCTTAATCACAGGCAGTTATGTAAATTAACAACGTACTTTTTAAATGATCTGTAAAAGACTGATCATAAGCAATCGTTTAATAATAATATAGGGACGTTTCGTAAGTAAAATTGTAGAAGTTTTAAACGTACACTTTAACTATCAGGGATAACTTTATCCTGACTATAAAAATAAAAAAGTATAACCTAACGTGTAAATACACTTATTAAAAAAATTAATTAGTAAAACCACACTCTATATTCCTGGATTTATTAATATCAATCGGTAAATATAATGCGCCTATCATAATAATTATTTGAAGCCTAATATTTGCATTAATACACCAATATCATATAGTTTATAATGTAACAAGAGCTATCTAAAATTCCAATTTTAATCAGAGTTAATTTAATTAATACTATATTAGAGAAGATACGAAGTTTGTGAAACTTATATACTATTTAAAGTTTTTAGATTACATGTCATCATAAATTTAAAAAAAATATAGTAAACAAACACTTTTCCATATAGTAATCCTGGACTACTTATGGATGATAAGGTTAAGTCGAATTATACTTTTTTTTCTACTGCAAAAAGCTTACTAATATTACAAAAAAAAAATAATGGTCCTATTTTTATTTAATATTTAATTTTTAATTTAAAATCATTCAAAAAAATTTGAAATTATATACCTTAATGAGAATGGAAATACATTATTCTATCAATGCATTATTAATTGTAGCGTTTCTATAGAAATTTTGCCGAAGTCTAAAATTAAAGTAAATTGTTTAAAAAGATGATTGCTGTATGAGAAACGTAATTCTTTACGCCTCAGCACCACAAGTAGTTGCCGACGTACTCTGTTAGCGGCTAAATTAGAACTGAAACCCAGTAGGTGCGAATTAAAGTTTAAATGCTCTGTGTATTGACGATCACTAAATAAGACACTACGAACTAAAAAAAAGGTTTTTAATTTACTCTTTCACTAAAATCGCCCTAATAAATTGTCAAGAGGTTGAAAGATTTAAACATAACTTATTATCTTAAGAAAATAGTATCTGTAATTTATCAAAGCTTACTTTTACCAAAAATATGTAAGAAAAGTTACAAATGTAACTCAGAGAAATTGGCAAAAATTTTCTTTAAATCAGAAGGAAATTTAGTTGACTGTCGTTTAAAATCGAAATGTATTACGGAGTCTATGAAGCGCGACATGACTGAGACTGTTTTTTATCACTATAAAGTAGAGAAGTTAAAATCAAATTTAAAAGACATTTACCGTTTTGTGGACGCCCGGTACTAATTCTTGACTTTCTATCTCATCAATAAGGTTAAATATTACCTTTACTCTCTGCTAATTTCTGGAAAACTACTATTCACTAACTACGTTCCTTTTTATTCACTGCTTGCCTTTTCTTACAACACTTTTACTTGAAGGCCAGTCCTGTTCTTTTCTTTTAATCACTTTACTTTACTTTTAAACCTTACTTATATGTTAAATTAAATTCGACAGAGAAATATTTGAACAAATTATAACTTTATTTGGTTACAGAAAAAAGAAGGCGGTAATTTATACTATCATGAGAATCTGATATTCCCATCGAGTTATTTAGTTACAGAAAAAAAGAAGGCAGTAATTCATACTATTATAAGAATCTAATATCTCATCGAATTATTTAATAGAACATTTTGATCAAAAAATGTCCGGCCCACTATGAAAATAAATGTCATGAGTGGCCCCCTTGATTCTGCGCAGTAACAGAGTTCCCCAAAATATTGTAATGTGATGCCTACCTACACACAGTTTGTAGGTAGGCAACACATTATCTTTTGACAGAGCCGGAGTCCCGTTTTCGTGTGCGACGGCGCGGTGTTTATAAAACCATACCCGCGCTGTGCCGTTGTCTCATTAACCCTTGTAAGCGAATTACATGTTTTGTTGTCATTTGCGCCTATTAATTTCAGTTGTTTTGCCTTGTGTGATTTTATTTTGTGGTTGCAGAAGTTTTTTTGATTGATATGTTTCATATTTTAGTGATTATTGGTTTATTTAATTGTGACTCTAATTTTGTGTTTTGCGTGGAACTTGTATGGTTTTGTCTTGCAAATCCAAGGGTAACATACCCGGAATACCCCTGATTAGGAAAACAAGCACAGGTTAATTCAGATATCACTTTCAAAAAGACTTTTGGAAATTGGAAACTATTTTGGTCAAATAGGTAAACCACCCGAAATACAAGAACAAATTTCAGACCATGATTTACAGACAAAACTGAAAGTCTTATGGAATTTAATAGAATATATACCAGATGATATTGGGCCCAAAGGAACACTTTGGTAAGGAAAATTTTCATTTTGCAATTTGCGAAAAAGTTTTTTTTCGCACACCCCTCCCCCCAAGAAAAAATTAGGTTTTAAAAGCCAATTTTCAATCTGTATTTTTTTCGTAAATTTGATCAAATTTTATCGTCAAATTAAAAAATTCGCAAAGGGATCTTTGTTTTATAAAAACCATGGCCAGTTAAATTTTTTCACTCAATAATTTTCTTACGCAAATATTCCAGATGCCTATAATTTCAAGAAAATGCAGATACTTTTGCGTGATTTCGGATTTGATAATATAATTTGATCAATTTCTCTAAAAGAATACTGAGATTTTCTTTGGAAGGGGGAGGGTAAAAAAATCAACTTTGTCAAATACCAAAAAGAAAGTTTTCTTTATTAAAGTATCCCCCTTGGGGCCAATAGCATCTGGTATAAATTTGGTGTTGGTACCTTGTTTCACTTCTTAGATATATAATCAATGTATGGAGTATAATTACCAACACTGATAGTTTCGCGGCAAAAAAAATGCAATAATTGAATAAATGTATTACCATCAATATTTAATATTACCAACACAAATATTAGGATAATTACTTACCACACCGTAGTATATGTTTCATCTAACGATGCCTTTTAACTTACCTGAAAAAAAAGAGTGATTTATAAAAAAATGTAAAACCATTAAAAAAAAGTTATAATAAAACCAACAATTAAGTTAAATTTAAACTTAAAGAATTATTTTTATAAGATATCCATTCAAAAATTAGCTAATAATAATAAGAGAAATTAATTTTTTAATTTGGTTCATAATAATATAAATATATTAGAAATTACAAAATTAAATAAAAGAAAATTTCAAATACAGTACTATAAAAATTATCCAATCAATAGAACAGAGTCTCAATGAACCACGCATGGTCTAAGTTCCAAAAATACATCTCGGATAAGAGCGGAGCGAGGAGATTTTTATGTTACGGTGTCTCGGAGCAAGCGAAGATAATTCAAAATAATGAAACACCTTGAAGTTTTTATATCAGCTAATAAGTGTCATTTCAATTTATTATTTCAATAAGTTATTAAAAAACACGGTTTTATAGCAAACTGGTCTAAAAAGTAGAAAATAATTTTTAATACAGGGTGGCCGTCCATATTTTGACCCATTTTGATCGCGAATAACTTTTGAACAAATAAAGATATCAAGATGCGGTTTTCGTAAATATACTTATATTTCTTTAAAGTTTATTCTCGTATCTTTACCATTTTTATGTGACATTCCATTAGCTCAAAAACAAAATGGCCGATTTTCCGATATAGGACAACTTTGTTATTTTAAATGGAACACCCTGTATATGTTTCAATATTTTTAAAATTTAATCTTTCCCCTTTAAAAAAATGTAACACAAGCTATGGTTATCTTAAAAAATAACGCATTTATTGACCTCCAAAGAATTGACTGTATGTCGAATAGGAATATTATTTTAAAAGGATTTTTTGAAAAGTCGCCTGTGGAAACAAAGTTATCTCGTTTCCATAACAGCAACAAGCCTCATTGTCAGCCATTGTTGGTCATTTTTGACAAGTTATTTTAATTAGGAAGCGCAAAATGTTCTCGTTAAGCGAAAAAGGAAAATGTGTTATTATGTTTGCCGAAACCAAATCAGTAAAAGAAACCCAGCGAAGATTTAGAAACATGTTTAATAAAGCTCCACCCACAAAAATTCAATTAAAATCTGGTACAGAAAATTCTGGAGTACAGGATCTTTAGCCCGTAAAAAGAAATTAGTAAACAATGAGAATTTGCTAAATAAAACGTTACAAATTCTGGAGATAACTCAGGAAGATCCAACATTGTCAACAAGAAAAATCTCAAGTTCAGTCCATATTCCTAAAACTACAGTACAAGAAATCATGAAAAAGAACTTAAATTAAAGCCATACAAAATTCAAATGTTACAAGAAATAAAAGAAACTGATTTTCCACAAAGGGTGGAATTTTGCCAGAGAATTCAAAATTTAGTAAGGAACAATATACATTTTTTGGATAGACTAATAATGTCAGACGAAGCCACATTTCACCTCAATGGAAAAGTAAATAAGCATAACTGCAGGTTTTGGGCAACAGAAAATCCTCGACAATATAACGAACACGTTAGAGATTCGCCAAAAGTCACAGTCTGGTGTGGTATGTCAAAGCAAAAAATTTATGGGCCATTATTTTTTCATGAACCAACTGTAACCTCTTGGACTTACGTTGATATGCTGGAAATATTTTTTTATCCCCAATTGCAAGAAGAAAATCTATTATATTTCGTCTATTTTCAACAAGATGGGGCTACACCACATTATGCTAACATTACCAAGGATTCACTGACCAACGTTTTTGGAAACCGGTGGATTGGAAGAGGAGGCCCTATTTCCTGGCCACCTCGTTCACCAGATTTGACTGTTCCAGATTTTTTTCTGTGGGGATATGTGAAAGAAAGGTGTTATAGTCCACTTCCCCAAAATTTAGAGCAATTAAAAATTAATATCCGAAACATAATAGAAAATATTCCTGAAGAATTTTTAGTCAATAGTTTTAATAAGTTTTTTCGAATTTAAATAAGTGCGTCGAAGTCGGCGGAAGGCATTTTCAACATTTACAGTAGTTTTTTAAAAAGTAATGTAACCTTATTGTAACTATTATTTTGTGAATAACCTAAACCTTTGGCGATCCTTTTTTTGTAACATATGAAGCAAATTTTAATTGTTAAATAATATTGTTGGTCGACATGCAGTCAATTTTTCGAAGGTCAATAAATACGTTGTTTTTGAGATAACCATAGCTTGTGTTACATTTTTTAAAGGGGAAAGATTAAATTTTAAAAATATAGAAACATATACAGGGTGTTCCATTTAAAATAACATAGTTGTCCTATAATGGAAAATCGGCCATTTTGTTTTTGAGCTAATGGAATGTCACAATAAAATCGTGAAGGTACGAGAATAAACTTTAAAGAAATATAAGTGCATCTGCAAAAACCGCATCTTGATACCTTTATTTGTTCCAAAGTTATTCTCGATTAAAATGGGTCAAAATATGGCCGGCCACCCTGTATTTTAATTATAGTAAAAAAGCGTGGGGTGCAATTTACAACATTTAATTTTAAGCACCTGGCGCTTTTTTACTGTAATTGAATCATTAAAAATTATTTTCTACTTTTTAGTCCGGTTTCCTGATTTTTTGTTTTTTTAACTATAATTTATTTTCTTATTTTTTAGTCTTAAAACATCAAAAGTAATCTTAATCTAGAGCCTCGATTATTGCGAATGCGCAAGAATTGTCATTTTAAAAAAGAAATATATTTTTTTACTCTGTTGATCCTGGTCAGGATAGTTACGAGATTATTGTATTGTCATCAGCCCTTGACCCCTTAACCCCTGTGCAAATTTTCAAGTTAATCAGACTTAAAAATTTGCACTTGAAACTGGTGAAAATTAAGTTTAAAGATTCCGTTACAAAGATAGATACATACAGGTGAAGCTTATACAAGCATGTTAAAAATAGAATACTAAGGCTGCAAAATGTTTTCTGTAAAATTAATATTATTTTTTCTGTTAATTGATATGGGCATTAATGGTGTAATTTCCCTTTATTTATTTATTATGTTGCAGCTTTATTTTGAAACTCCGTTTAAAAATTTAAATCGAAAAGATTTGTTCACAAGGATTTGAAATTAAATAAGTTAACGCATATGGATATTCTGTTTTTGCTCTAAATGAAATAGAAGAACGTTTAGGAGAAAACCAAGCACAAATTGTAATATTGGAAGTATGCCATAATATGAGTATGTAAAGAAAATTCGCATTTGTTTGTCCTAATTTGTTGAGTTCGGTAGTTCTTTTGGCTAGCTCTCTAATATATGCTGATGTTATAAAATGGACTGATTTAGAGTTAAATTTAACTTTAAATACTGTTTATCATAGGTCTGTGTGTTATTTATAAATAGTGTACACTATTGTACACTTTTTTTACGTAAGCGCTTTTATGGAAGGTGTATTTTAAGACTACGTAGGTGAAAAAAGGGGTAAAATAGTGTAAAATATTTCTGTATAACAAGCAGACCTTATATGTAGCTAGTATCGTGACCTTACTTTTATTAACCAATAAATACATTCTAGAGCCGCAACAAACAAACTTTAAAAATTAATGTAGCAGCAAACCAAATACTTATTTTCGTTTAACAGGGTCTTACAGAAATATAATAACTGGGTGTCTTTTTTATATTTGCGGTTTAAACTACCAAATAATTGTTTAACAATAGCATAGTTTAAAATTTTTTTCTCTGACCTTACAACAATAATTTTAAAGTTCAAAATATTGGTAATAAATAACCATAACTACAATAAAAATATTATTAGTTTAGACATTATAAACTTTACAGTCCCTAACTTAATTACAATTTAGTTTAATAACGGGTACAATTGGGCTTGCAGTAGAATTAAATTGAAACTAATATTTACACTGCCAAACCAATATTGTTTTATTATCTTGTTAGAGCTATAATATCCATCTGCGATATTTTTTTATTAAAATAAAATTCCAGAATGCAATGTTTACCAACATCACAGCACTACTTGTCTTATCACGTAAATCAGGTGGTTAAATGTTAGCTGCCTGTATACATCTTAACATAAGAAATATTGAAAATATTACTTATAATTATAGATCTAATGGATAGTTTTTATTTTGGTCAAAATTAACCTTGGAAAAACAATTTCGTGTCTAATTTTTAGCAATTGGTTGATCTAACCCTAATTTATTGTACTTCTTTTATATCTTTAAACATCTTTACGCAGGATTTACTACAACAGGTCTTGCTCTGAATGAAGTTTGTTAGGTATAGAGAAAAACTAAACTTAAAGAATGGTCCATTAGTTAAATAGGACTAAAAATTTGGGGCATATCTCAAAGTAAAGATTTCCATCATCAGCATTATGCAAACTTATATTAATATTTATTAGCATAATTACACAAATTTTGTCATAAGCCAGAACTATTTACAGTTGTTTTAATTTTGCTTTGGCAGTATCGTATCAATAGTTATTTTTCCAATGTTTTCATTGCCATTAAAATATTTCAGCTGCTTTTCAAACTATTTTTAGAATTTATTGGTATAACCTAAATTTAAATATTATTTTTTAAAATTTATGTAGTCCAATTCTCCCATGTGTCAAGTTTTTTAGAAAATCATCAAAGATTGTATATCGTATTGTTGTACATTATGCATAGTTCTTCATCAGGACTGTCTTTATTTAAAACAAAATTTGTGCAGATTTGGGGTCTTTAGATTACGAAAAAAATGGTATACCTCTTCGTATGTTAGTTCTACAGGTCATAAACGGAATGAAATATTAATTTCAAATATATGTACGTGTAATACCTAAGGAGATTAAAAAAACTATTGTTTTTAATGTTTTTTATGCGTGATTTCTCTTTTTTTTTGATGAATAAAATAGGATAACTTTAAAAATGATTTAGTGTCTGGACCTATGGAGACTTTTACAATAGTACTTAAGTAGGGATTAATGGTAAACCTTTAAATAGAATATTAAAATTATATTATTTTTAGTTTCCATTTAAAAAACAAAGTCGGTTATTTTTTAATAAGTTTTTTATAATTTTTCTATTTTTTATTATTTTAGATATAAATTAAAATTTACCTTGTTTTACGTCTTTATTGTGTTTTATGAGAGAAATGGAAAATAAGACTAGATTTTAATTTAAAAAGTAAATTATTACTACAAATTTGTAATAATCCCATTTTTGTATGTAATTTTCTTTAATATGAATGATGTTGAAAATGTTTAAATCCTTTAACAAAAATATAAAAGAAACACCGAAACAAACACACGATGACAAAAAGTTTTAACGTCATTGTACCTCGGCGTGATATGTGAGTTTTAACAAGATTTCTCAATGCAGAAAAGCGGACGTGGTGTAAATTACAAAATTTGATAATATATCACTTCTGCTGGGAATACATTTTAGTATGAAGGACATTATTTATATTTAAATTTATTTTCCGGAAAATGCAGGTGGCTAGGATTACTGATGTTAATTGATGATAAAATATTTAAAAGTATCTGTTCGCAACAATTACAAATTCAATTAAACGGTATCAGATTTACATGCCTACTGTGTGTTGGTTATAAGGTGTAAAATTTTCTGGTGGTTTAGTTTAAACGACTAAATAAATATCTACTACAAAAAATGCATTTTTAATAATAGAATCCTGTGACTTTAAATTTGTCTTTTCAAGATTTATGCGTAACTAGAAATTTGCCTGCGGCTACGCCCGCGTGGACTACGCGATTTTGGCTGTTTTTCTCCCTTGACGCGAAAAAATTTCATACATTTGATACGTGCGCCAACGACGTCTGCCCTCAGGTATCTGGTCCCCTTTACACTCCGTTAGGTCACATCCTATTAGGCTCCCCGCGCTCCGTCTTTCGTCACACACTCTGCGAAGTAGCGCCCGTCTTGCGATTTAACATTAACATTTTATCGTATTTCATTGGTTCTTATTTTTTATATTATAAATGGCATTTATGAACGAGCTAGTACTTATTTCTCATACAACTTTTATCCGTCCTGTATTTTATTTTTTCTATTTTTCTGAGTGATTTAAAGCCTAATCAAAACCATACATTTAAAACTTCAAAAATGACGATTTTTCTATAAAAACCTTTATCCCAATTTTAACCCTCAGCCCAAAGGGATGTAATTAAAAACAGTTAACGACTTTAAAATGTAACGATTTTGTGATACAAACTATTATCCCCATTTCAAACTCCTAGGGGATTCAATTTTAAAAATGTTAAAACAAATAATTTTTAATTGTAATTATAACAATTTTTATATTTCTGAATCCAGAAATAACGAAGTTTCACACAAACATTTACCCTCCCCTCATTCTACCCTTTTAGGGAATGGAAGTTTCCTAAAATCCTTTTTTAGCTAAAGTCTCCCATTTTTCTGGGTAATCAAAAGTCTAATTACTAACTCCTATATTTACAACTTTAAAAATTTTTGTACATATAACTTTCAACCCCATTTTAACCTCCCCAGCAAATGTAATCTAAAAAATATTAAAACAGATCATTTTAAATCATAATCAAAAGCCTTAATACCAATTTTTATTATTCTTAGTCCAGAAATAATGAAGTTCAATACAAACTTTCACCCCACATTATCCCCCTTTAGAAGGTAAGTTTCCTAAAATTCTTTCCTTGCCTATGTTCATCAGGGATAATGTAGGATTCTAATGATAAAATAATTTTTCAAATCGGTCCAGTAGTTTTAGGTTATTCAATGCAAACAAATAAACAAACAAATCTTTCCTGTTTATAATATTAGTATAGATAAGTATCATCAGAGCTTATTACTAGCATCAACTTTATTTCTTTTTTATATCAATCATCTCTTTTGTTTTGCTGATGTTAGTACCTTTCCAGCACCCAATAAATCAACACATAGTTCCACTTGTATGCATCTCTTTACAGTCCTTGAACTTTCGTACCTTCGTTCATAGAGTATTCATAGAGTATCTAGACCAGCGTTTCTCAAACTTTTTCACATATGGAACCCTTTTTAACAGGAAAAATAAACACGGAACCCTCTTAATGCTGCACAAATAAATATTTTTGCATTTTAAATTATAGGAATCGATAGACTCGTAATATCGTTATAATTTATTTTTTACAAAATTTATGAGTAATACACTTCAAAATATTTTATTAAACAACCTAAAAGGAATTTAAACATGGAATAATAAAAAAGATACTTTTATACATAGATAAGGCTATCAATGCAAGGAATGAAACTATTTTCACACTTCACACAATTTTTTTTATCTTGGGACAGTCCACGAAGGCTGTGGCCGTACTATACCGTGGCTGTCTGAAGCGTGGTAAGAGGGAGTTTACTCGCACGAGACTTAAATATTTTGAGGGCTGGAGAAAAAAAGGGAAAATTTCTGCGTGTAGCAGGTTCCATAGTCTGGACAGGGATAAAGGAACAAACAAAGTTGGAAGTTGGGGGCCTCTTAAGTTGGACTGCAAAAGGATGTATAAAACTGGCACTACGTGTTGCTCTGCTGGGAGCTGCCAGAGGAGGAATTATACTCGCCAACTCTTCGAAGCCATGAAAATACCTATAAAAGAGCGACAGATACCTTACAGCCCGTCGGTGGGCAACGGAAGGAAGCTCTTCTGTAAGTGTGAGATCATTAATAAGACGAACAGCTCTTCTTTGAATGGAGTCAAGAATGCTAAGTGTTGTAGGGGGCGCCACTTCCCAAACATGAGTTTTGACAATAACATTTGATCAAATTCACGAAAAAAATACGAATAGAGGATTTGCTTCTGATAGTCCGATTATTTACTAGCAAATTTCAATTTTTTTTACCAGTATTCCCCTTAAGGCCAATAGTATCTGGTAAATTTAGTGTAGATCTTATGTTTCACTTTTTACACATTTTGAAAATCCTAAAGCTGCCACTTGGTCTTATTGATAAAAGTTGCAGTCTCATATCGGGCTCCGCATCCAGCTTATTGCATTCGATACTTATTTTTCAGGATTCTGGACTCAGAGAATCATTTTTTTTTGCGGAACCCTTGCCGAAGTCGTGCGGAACCCCAGGGTTCCTCAGAACACACTTTGAGAAACGCTGATCTAGACTATGGAACCTGCTGCCTACAGAGATTTTCCCTCTTCCTTCAAACCTTTACTTTACCTAGAACAACCACGTAACATTTTTTAGGCTTTATGCTTTTAAAGACAAAAATTTGCATTAATAAACCGGTTTTCCTTTAAAAATATTGCGACACTTTTGCGTTGGTTAATACTACGATTTATCGTTTGTATATTTTTCCTAAATTAAGCAAAGTTTTTTCTTTAAAATAAAGTTAATTAAATTATGAGATAAAATGCAAAATTAGAGATTTAGCAAAGAATATATTAAAATAATATTGCTAAATTTATTTTCAGTTTATAAAAATTATACCCCAAAATCTTCATATGTACGGTTGTACATTCGTGTAATA
>JAHBCN010007975.1:0-40833 GCA_019359885.1 Listronotus oregonensis
TTTCGATGATTTTTCGCGCTGATTACAAAATTTTAAAAAATCGTGTTGGTAATAATTTTATCAAGATGTTTGGTAAAAATACGAAACTCCTAAATATATCAACTATTTAAATAGAAGCTTGGAAGTGGTGCCATCAGTTGTTTTTTTAGATATCCTTTAATCGCTTTGTTTATTAACCAACAATGTTGTGCAAAAAATAAAAAGAAAACAGTAAACGTATAGTTAGTCTGAATTTTATATTTGATGATGTCAAATTTAAATATGGTTACAAAGAATTGTGGAAGTCCGAACCTGACCTACGATTCATTGTGCAAACTCCGCGGGGCCGATTCCTCTATTCCCGCTGCCCTGCACGCCTGGACAATTTTGTTCTACAGCATTGGCCTTTCATACATCTGCCACTTTCGGCAAACCAAGAGTTTGTTTTGCTGTATTCGGAGCCAGAACAAGGCCGCGTACTCATTCTCGTTTCACTAGTTTCCGGATATTTAATCGAAAGGGCATATAATGCCCTATGCATAAATCGGAAAAGGCATATTCTCAAGTACGTGGCTAGAACCTATGATAGAAGTATACGAAATACATATAGTCCATTGAAAACTACGGTAAAAGGTCGGGAAACGCTGGACTTGACGAGACCACATGTCTCTTATTTATTTTGGGGCGCTGATTACGAAAATGGGGGTTAGAACTTGCAGCAATGGTCGGAAAACCCCTAAAATTGCAAAAAACGCTCCTAAATAGGAGTGGGTTTTGGAAAAAATTAACATTTCGCAAACTGAGCCATCTTATATGTTTTTTGGGTCGCTGATTTCGAAAATCGGGGTGTCGAGACTGGAAAACTTGTGTTACACCCCCCACATGCAAGAAACACCCCTCCCAAGGGGTGGGTTTTGGAAAAAAATAACGTTTCGCAAACTAAGCCATCTTATATGTTTTTTGGGTTGCTGATTTCGAAAATCGGGGTGTCGAGACTGGAAAATTTGTGTCACACCCTCCACATGTAAGAAACACCCCGTCCAATACATTCGAAATTAATTTTAATTTTTGAATAAAAAGTATCAAGATCTGTCTCATACTCGTATTTTTCTTTTAGTCTTTATTTAAAGTGAACTTCCGAAAACAAGAATTACCCGAAAACAAAATCAATATTCCTATGAAATAAAACTACTGTTTAGTTTAAATATGCCGCGTTGAAAGCACTAGGGGACTCCAGAGTGCGTGCGAATAGGTCGTGGATTCAGGTTTCCTCTCTATATTCCCATCTATTTTGCATTCTAACATCAATGTATACTCCTCAGTTACCGCTCTTTCTGTTCTTATACACTTTCGACGCAATTTATTAATGTTTCTTCCCATCATATCTCCAGTGTCAGGATTGGCGTTTAAATAGATTGAATCCAACTGACTGGGGTTAAAAATCAGTTAACAATAAACTCGTGCCAATTTTTACTTCAAAACCATTATTACCTAATAAATCGATAAAAAAGTTTACATGCAGTTGCAAAAAGGGATGTACAAAGAGATGTTCTTGCAGAAAAGTCAGATTGCGTTGCACCCAATTCTGCAAGGGATGTAAAGGCAGAAACTGCGAAAATAGCGAAAAAACGTCGACTATCCAAGACTTTGATGAAGATGAAGACCTTGAAGAGAAAATGAAGTTAGAACTTGAGCCAGAAATATTGATTCAGGAAACTGAAAATCAATAGGATACGAGTGATTTTTGCGATTCACAGATAGATTCCAGAGTTGATTGGGACGAAACAACAACAGAATTTGACGACGATGAAGAAATTACTTCTGCATGCAAATTACCAAGACTAGATTTGAATACAACTGAATAGTAATATATTTTTTAAAGTTTTATACTTGTCACATTTCATACATATTAATAAAAATATATTCCATTTTTAGATTTTGAATTTTATATTTCATTTTTCAACAAAACCCACCCCTTGCGAGAGGTGTTTCTTGCATATGGAGGGTGTAACACAAATTTTCCAGTCTTGACACCCCGCTTTTCGAAATCAGCGACCCAAAATACATAAGGGACAAGTGGTCTTGACAAGTCCAGCGTTTCCCGACCTTTTACCGTAGTTTTCAATGGACTAATAGTTGCTTTTCGGAGTAGGGTCGCAGTCGGCTGCAAGGTGACAATCCATTAATGATTAATGAAATAACTATTTATTTCGTATTTAACATTTGCTGTGAAAGCAATGTTGCCTTGTAAGGTCAAAATAGGAATAACAAATTTATGGTTTCAAATATCGCTCCTGTCAGCTCAAAAGTAAAGTCAAACATATATTCAGAACGTGAATATATGTTTGACTTGGAAAAATCGGAAATTTTAAGTTAGTCAAGTCAGCTACAGCAAATTTATTGCCGCAAAAGTCTAGTGTTCGGTACGAGAAAGGTTATAATCTATTTATATCATAAGATTAAAAAGTAATTCCATGCAATAGTGTAGTTAATTTCTTAACTAACTTTGTAGAGATTTCACCTAACGACATCTTGTGACCGGTTTCGATCTATATCAGATCTCATCAGACAAGCTAGTCAAAGGTGAGATGATGAGATCTGATATAGATCGAAACCGGTCACAAGATGTCGTTAGGTGAAATCTCTACAAAGTTAGTTAAGAAATTAACTACACTATTGTTAATAGTCCGTACAAGTATTGGGCATACATTTCCAAATGTTTGTAACATTATTTCAGCTCGGCAAGTCAGTGACACCGTAAGTTGAGAGGAGTATGCTTCGCCCTTTGGTCAGTAGATGGCGTTGCCGTCTGTTACCCATTCATGTAATTCCATGCAATCGCCAATTGGAAACGTTAGTAATTCAAATATATCTAAAAAGTTTTAGCTTTGTTAGCTTTTGTATCATTAGATGTTTACGTTAATTTTTAATATTTTATCTTGTTTTATTCGCCTTATGTTGTCTATCGGTCGGTCTTTAGGTTACAAAGGAAGGTTTTCGAGTGCTGGCTATGTACACCACTATAAGCGACATTTTATAAATCTTTAAAATATGACACCACCAAAGTAGACACCACCGTCAGTGTATATGTATTATCAGGTTTTGAAGATTTATGGTAATAGGAATAGTTTTAAACTACTCTTTTTATTATTTATCAGTAGTTTTTACCCGATGACATATGCAGATACAGACTACTTACATTCAAAAGTTAAGTCGATGCATTTGACTGTTAGTTTATAAGATTATTTTAAGTGTCAGGAAACTTTTAGATTTAATCAAAGTTTAAATAAACCTTAACAATAACTACTTTTTTGATATAAGTACCCATGTTATTCAGTATGTTTACATCATTTAGTTAAAATAATAGTTTATTTATAAAATATTTGTCAGACACCCACCAGACATTTTATCAGTTGGATTAAGGAGATATTTATGTTGACTACCATTATCAGTTTCCTAACTTTCTAACTTTTTATAAATGTTTGTAGTCTATAAAATTGGGACTAAAATTTAAATTAATTAAATTAAAATTTAATTATCATATAATTCTAAATATATGCTATTGACTATAACTTTAAATAAAGAACAAATCTGTAACAACAATTTTATGATTGATTATACTTTTTGGGTGCTTTTTTGTAGAGAATAAAATTTTCTATTAAATGGCGTAATTATGACGAATTAATGACGTAATGTCATTGTGATAAAATCTCTTGAAACTTCTTTAATTCCTATATTAAAATTTAAACAATTTTAATTTTAACTATTATTTTTATTTTTTAGCACTTTAGTTTTGAAAGATTAGATTTTAAATTTGATATTAAATACAAATAAAAACCGAATTTGGGTATAGACTAGGAACTTCGTTTTTTTTTAGAAAGTTTGATTTAAGCTACTTGTAATATAAAAATTGGTAATTTTCGTAATAGCCACAGAATTTTTTTATAGGTAGCGAGCATGGTAGTTGTTAAAATTAAATAAATTAAGTTATAAAAATGTTGAACCGTTTTTTTATACTTTGGTTGAGATTATATAACCACAGCTTTCTACGCAAATTAAAGTTTAAATTTCAAAAATTCGATTTATGGACTAAAAATGTAAAAACTATTAAGTATTACATATTTTTAAAAAGATCCCACCTGGCTTAATTTAATGATTTAAAAACAAAAAAAGTGTTCCATCAGAAAAATTAAATGTTTGGTTCATACTTAGAAAAGTGTTAAATTCGAAAAAAATCTAACTACACGGCTGGATTTTACGTAAATATGCAAGGTAAATGAAATATGAATTTTAAACTGTATTTTAAAAAACGAAGATAGTTATGAAAAATCTTTTATGTTTCATCAAAAAGTAGCAATGCTTTGCGAAAACCGCAACTCTCTATGTCTAATAATAACCGATATACCCTGCAATTACAACGAACTCTGGACACCCTTTACAGGACAAACTTGCAAGCAAAGACACTAACCAGAATTAACCAATACAATTTTTGTTTATGTAAATAATACTAGTAAAATCTAGATACAATGTGTTTTTTAAATTAAAACAAAATTGAACTTTTTATAAAATTTACTAATACTACTAGATAGTAAAAAAAAATACAAATGTATTAAAACTGTCAGAAACCGATTTAAATTATATTTATTATTTTCTCTGCTAATGCAATTATTTTTACAGCCGTAAAACCTATTCTAAGAGGGTGATTCAGAGGGATTTTACATTCTTCGTTTTATGGTTTTGTTTACGTTAACTCGCTCGCCGGTTACGCATAAATTAAGATAAGGACCGGCCGATGAACCATTAGGTCCAAAATCGCGTAATAAATTGCGTTGCAATTTCTTGTTTTTTTAAAATAGAAGTTAGAAATCCAGTCAGTCTGTCCTTATCGTTGCAAGGCGAAAGTTGACATTTTGTGACGGGAAGCTTTTTATTATTTTACACCCGAAGAATTTAGTTTAAGTTCTTGTGTATTAGTGTTAAATCGGAAAACCAGTGTGGCAAATAAATAAGTTTTTATTATTGACATTTCGCGTTTTCTTTGCCTTTTTTGAACCGTTGTGTCACTTAAAGCGGGTAGCTTTTTTGTGGACGCGACATTTTAGTGGCGACCGTGACAGGACACTGGGTTTTTCGTTATACAGTGGACTAGCGTGTACCGGGTGGAAGTAAAAAGTACTTTTATCTAGACTTTGTGGCCTGTGCGAACTTTTACCGCGTTCTGTTGGTTTTTTTCGGGACGTTCGGTGGTTTTAAACCGAGTTTGACATGGCGGAGGCTGCAGAAAATAAAAAGAAAAGTCGAAAAGTGTTTCGTAGCTCCGTTACGAGGGCGGCTAATGAAGTAGACACATTAATGCAAGCCGATCCCTTAAATACGGAGGCTCTTGAGGCGGCTTATGAATTTTTAAGTGCCAAATTTGAGGAGTTACGTGGACTTGACAGCCAGATCTATGAGCTCTTGCTAGAAAGTGCGACCGAAAATGAGCTGGGGGGGTCCAAAGGATTTGTGTGACACGTACGTAAAGCGGTTTACTGGTATAAGGGTCAAGTACAACAATCTTATGGAGAGTAGTGGGGCTTTAGATGTTGACAGTCGCAGTGGAGTAACCGCTCAATCATCTCAATTAACTGCAGCAGATGATACTACAGGTAGGCGTACTTTTAAATTACCCCGTATCCAACTTAAACAATATAACGGAAGTGTCAAAGATTGGTTATCTTTCTGGGCTCAATTTAAAAAGGTGCATGAAGATACATCCATCGACGACCATGATAAAATCGAATATTTAATACAGTCAACGGTACCTGGTAGTAGAGCGAGGCAGGTGGTCGAGAGTTATCCAGCTATGGGTGCTAATTATGTTAAAATTATAGAGAGCATGCAAAGTAGATTTGGTAGGGAAGACCTTCAGATTGAAGTATATGTTAGAGAACTGTTGAAATTGATTTTGAATGGCTCTTCATCCGAAACTGTAGATATCGCTGCTCTCTATGATTGCTTAGAGACACAACTGCGTGCCCTCAAGACTTTGGGAATCACCACAGATAAATGTGCTGCCATGCTTTTTCCATTAATTGAGTCTTGTTTGCCATTCGAGCTATTGAAGGGTTGGCAGCGAAATGCAGCGTTTAGTGTCTCCCAAGAGTCCCAAGGGGGGGAGGTCGAGGAAGTTACTTCTTCGGCGACTACGTTGAAAGTTCGTTTGAAAAAGCTGATGTTGTTTCTTAGGCAAGAGGTGGAGAACGAGCAACGGGTCAACTTGGCTGCGGAACGATTTGGTTTGCCAGATAAAGTGTCTTCCGTTGAAAAGGGTAGCAAGTCTTCTAATAAAATCCGACTATTTCAAAAGAAAACGTCAGATCTTCCAACCGCTGCCAGTTTTTCAAATGGTGATTATCCAGTCTGTGTTTTTTGCGCCGCATCCCATGAAAGTGACGCTTGTTTTAAGGCACAAAAAAATGAATATGGCCCAAAAGAAGGAGGTTTTGTTCAAAGCAAAGGCGTGTTTTCGCTGCCTAAAAGTGGGGCACCAAACAAAAAGATGTAGAGGTCGCCTTAGGTGTGTTGTGTGCGGACGCGCTCATGTTACTTTAATGTGTCCTGATTTAGCAATAAATAAAGATGACACTAAGCCGCTCACCGACAATAATGTCAACACGTTAGTCAACAACTACTCTGCCACTCACGTATTTTTGCAAACTTTGGTGGGACAAAACTGATGCGAGCGTTAATTGACACGGGTTCCCAGCGGTCCTACATATTAAAGGAGACAGCGATGCAGTAGGACAAAAACCAAAACGTCAGACTAAAATTAGGCATGCTTTGTCTGGAGGCTCAGAAGTAGCTCATGGGCATAATGTTTATGACATTACCATAAATAAAGGGAACTATTTTCATACGTTTGAAGTTCTGGATCAACCAATAATTTGTGGCGAAGTATCTCCAATTTTCCCGGGTCCATGGATAGAGGAGCTGAGAGATATGGATATCAGCATTTCTGATCTTCATTCTGGGTCCATTGAGCTTTTGTTAGGATCAGAGGTGGCCGGCAATTTATATACGGGGGGTCGTCGAGAATTACCATGCGGACTGATTGCTGTCGAGACATTTGTTGGCTGGACACTCATAGGTAAAGTATCAACGACCACGCCACGTTCTGATATGGTCACGACAACGTTGAACCTCTTGCTTAATGATGCTTCCATTAGCGACCATTGAGACCCTTGAGATAAAAGATCCTTCTGAAAAGCGATCCAGAGAGGAAATGGCTGAAGAGGCAAAATAGTTCTTCCAACAAACTGTCAAGTTTAATGAAGATGACCGTTATGAAGTCCGACTCCCGTGGTTAGAAGGACACCCTCCTCTGCCAACCAACTACAAGCTTGCTCAAAAAAGGTTATCTTTAACCACTCGCAAAGTGGAAAAAGAGAATCTCGTTGAAGAATATGCACAAGTTTTCAAGAATGGAGCGATGATGGTATTATAGAGCAACTGAGTGACTTGGAGAGTGGACGAGTTGATCAAGGACACTATCTACCACATAGATCTATTATAAAAGAAGATAGTGCCACTACGAAAATTCGACCTGTTTTCGACGCTTCTGCGCACGAGAAAGATCAGCCTTCCCTTAATCATTGCCTTGAGAAGGGGCCTAACTTTATAGAGTTGATACCTTCATTGTTGCTAAGGTTTAGAGAAAACAAGATAGGGGTTGTATCGGATATTCGTAAAGCATTTCTTCAGATTTGCATTAATGAGAGAGATCGAGATTTTTTGAAGTTTTTATGGATCGACTCAAATGGCAGAGAAATTACGTTACGTCACAAGAGGGTAGTTTTCGGCTTAAACAGTAGCCCATTTTTGCTAGCCGCTACTCTAGATTATCACTTACGGAAATGCCATGAAAAATGCAGTGAAAGTGAAGTGCCATATTCCTTGGAAACCATCGAAAAACTGAGTCGCAGTTTTTACGTGGACAATTGTGTCTCCAGTCTTTGTGATGACGAATCAGTGTCCAACTTCATAAGAGAGTCAGTTGTCATTATGGAAGAGGGTGGTTTTCAGCTAAAAGGATGGGAATACATTGGAAATATGCAACCCGACGGCCCAGCTGATGAGTCATGCTCTGTCCTTGGTTTGGAGTGGTACCCTCAAACAGACGTACTTGCCATTCACCAGAAATTTTTAACTAACGATCTGGATATGAAAGATGCGATGGTGAGCAAACGTCAAATTTTATCAGTGACGCAAAAGGTTTTTGATCCTATCGGATTCCTGTGCCCAGCAATGTTAATGCCGAAGCTGTTATTGCAAACATTGTGGGAAAAACGTTTAACCTGGGATCAGCCTATTGATGATAAATCGGCTCAGTGTTTCAAAGCTTGGTTAAAAGACCTACATAATTTGGGTGAAGTAACAATACCTCGTTGGATAGGAGTTGGTGACCCAGATGCGCGAGACTTAAGTATTCACACCTTCTGCGACGCCAGTCAAAACGCGTACCCCTGTGCAGTATTTGTACGTGTGACACTTCATGGAAAGGTGGGAGTTTTTCTACTTGCAGCCAAGACAAGAGTAGCTTCAATAAGAAAGTCGAGCGCCAAGCTTACTATTCCACGGCTAGAACTATTGGCAGCCACCATCGGAGCTAGATTGTACGCCCACGTGACTGAAAATCTTGGTCAAAATTTTGAAACCTTCTTTTGGAGCGACTCTTCTACTGTCATATCATGGATAAAACGTAAAGAACAGTGGGGCGTTTTCGTATGGAATCGAGTAGAGGAGATTCGTAAATTAACAGCATCGGAAAGCTGGCACCATTTACCTGGAATTCAGAACCCTGCCGACCTACCATCTAGAGGATGCTTCCCTAAACGACTTTTAGAATCCAAATGGTGGGAGGGGCCCAGCTGGTTGTATGATTCTCCGAAAAATTGGCCCAGATCCGATGCACCGTACGACGAGGAGGAAATTTGCTCTGAACGAAGAAAAGCGATAATATGTAACACGCTTCTGTATGCCGAAGAAGTCAAACTTAATTCCTGGCATCTGGATTATTTTTCCAAGTACCACAAGACCATACGTATGATCGCTTGGGTTTTTCGATTTATACACAACTGTAAAAATTCAAATCGAAAACTTAAGTCTGAATTGTCTACTGAAGAATACATCGCTGCAGAAAATTTTGTCTTTAAGCTTATTCAACAACAGAGCTTCTCAGACACAACTGATGAGAGAATAGCTAGCCTTAGACCGTTTTACGACGAGGTTGGTCTAATTCGATTGAACACCCGGGTGTCCAGCAGAGCGGATATAGATGATTACCGTTTTCCAATTGTTTTACCTAAGAAAGTCCCGTTGGTTGATCGCTTAATAATGAACATGCACCTTACGTCATGCCATGTTGGAACTCAAGGGCTTTTAAGTTTACTCCGTGAGAGGTTTTGGATACTTGGCGGTAGGAGGTATGTCAGGAGTGTTATATCTAAATGTGTAATTTGCAAGAGGTATAATGCCAAACCGTTTGTAACGCAGCCCCCACCCCTACCAGTAAACCGTGTTCGGGACGCAGTCGCTTTTGAGATCACGGGAGTGGATTTTGCAGGACCTTTGTTTCTCAAAAACCATGAGAAAGTGTGGAATTGTCTGTTCACGTGTGCGATCTATCGCGCGGTTCATTTAGAGCTCACCACGTCTTTGTCGACCTCAAGTTTTCTGAGCGTCTTGCGTCGATTTGTGTCACGACAGGGAAGACCAAAGACAATTTACAGTGACAATGGTACGAACTTTCGCGGAGCGGAAAGTGCCTTTTCGATGTTGGACTGGGAAGTTATTGTGCGGGAAACCTCTGTTCAGCGTATTCAGTGGCGCTTTAACCCTCCTACAGCTGCATGGTGGGGAGGCTTTTGGGAACGCTTAATTGGTGTCCTAAAAGGATTGTTGAGGAAAACTTTAGGTCGTGCCGTTTTGGACTATGAGGATTTATTGACTTTGACCTGTGAGTGCGAGGCGATTGTAATCGCGAGACCTCTTACCTATCTGTCAGAGGATCCGAAAGACCTCATCGGTTTAAATCCATTAATGTTTTTACGGGACCTAACAGAGTGCGGTTTGCCCGATTGTGACGCGGTTGATAGTGCTTCTTTAAATAAAAAGGTACGGAAAATCCAGACACTTCGAGAAACACTTCGTCGACGGTTTCGAATGGAGTACCTTGGGCATCTTAAGCTGGACTGTGGGAAATCAGAAAACCGTTAGATAAGGGTTGGAGATGTTGTGCTTGTTGGCAATGATAACAGCAAACGTTTGGACTGGCCCATTGCTTGTGTCATCGAAATTATACCTGGCAAGGATAACCAAATTCGCTTGGTACGAGTCGAGACACCCAAGGGGCAAATGCTTCGACCAGTACAGCGGCTATACCCTTTGGAGTGTTGTGGGAGCGAGTTCGAGACCAACGATGGTGTTCTGGAGATGGTCGAAGGGGAACCAGAGGACCTGCCAAATGGAGAAGAGCCAGACCAATCGAACCAGCAAAGTCCGTCTACACCTCAAGAAAGTGCGCGAATGGATAGTGATTCAGTTCGTCAATCAAAGTTAGTGATCACGCGATCGGGTCGTGTTTCGAAGGGCCCAGTGCGTTTTGATGCGTGAATGCCTAGGTTAGGAAAACATAGTTTTAAGTTTTGTTTGTATGCATGTTTTTACGTAGTTTTAGATCCTTTTAACTGTTTTTTTAGATGAGAAATAGTATTTGTTCATAATATTTCTCAGGTGGGAGGATGTCAGAAACCGATTTAAATTATATTTATTATTTTCTCTGCTAATACAATTATTTTTACAGCCGTAAAACCTATTCTAAGAGGGTGATTCAGAGGGATTTCACATTCTTCGTTTTATGGTTTTGTTTACGTTAACTCGCTCGCCGGTTACGCATAAATTAAGATAAGGACCGGCCGATGAACCATTAGGTCCAAAATCGCGTAATAAATTGCGTTGCAATTTCTTGTTTTTTTTAAAATAGAAGTTAGAAATCCAGTCAGTCTGTCCTTATCGTTGCAAGGCGAAATTTGACATTTTGTGACGGGAAGCTTTTTATTATTTTACACCCGAAGAATTTAGTTTAAGTTCTTGTATATTAGTGTTAATCGGAAAACCAGTGTGGCAAATAAATTAGTTTTTATTATTGACATTTCGCGTTTTATTAGCCTTTTTTGAACCGTTGTGTCACTTAAAGCTGGTAGCTTTTTTGTGGACGCGACAAATACACTAATGTTAAAAAAATGGATATGTATTCACCCAGAATTTAAACACCCTTCTAACCAACAGTGTGACCAATATTCCACAGCGGGAAATAAGTTGGGCTTTCACACAGTATTTTTTACTAAAACAATGATATCTCCATAATACTATTTTCTGGCAGCAAGTCTTCATCACTGCCACCCCATATATCGAAACACCATTAATTTACTAAGATAACTAATTTGTACTTGTTAACATGTTTATCTCCAATATTTTAATGATCACAAGATATTTAGTTTACAATAATAGGCTTCTCTACATCACTATGCAAATTTCGGTCGTTGGTTGTACTTTCAGGAGTCTCTGTTTGCATCTAATTACTGTGTTAACGTAATAGTACATCCATGTTATGGTGTTAGTTTTGTTTTCTGTTATAATAGAACCCTCGACAAAATCTAACAGCCTAAGTATTATTGGACCGTGAGTGTTTAAACTGAGATAAAGAGCAGTTTAATAGCATGGGACTTAAAAAATTGGAGGTTTGGATAGAAAGAAAAGACCTCCACAGGCAGCAGGTTTCACAGTCTAGGCACTCCAGGTACGAAAAAGCAAACGGAATAGAAAATTTGAGGCCTCCCCAGATAAATTGTAATGCAATTTATAAGAGTGGCCCTGCGTGTTGTTCTACTGCAAGCTGCAAAAGGTTAACTCAGTGGAGCAGAAGCCGTAAAAATGCCTATAAAAAATCAATAGGTCATTTACCTATAGCTCGCTGATTAACAAGAGTTAGAAGTGTTTTTGTAAAAACGAGGCATTATTACTGCAAACAGCTCCTAGGAATTAAGAAAGCTAGGAGTTGTATAAGCAAAATGGTAATATTAGTCCAGGCAAGGTCTGATTTGAGACGCATTCAAAGTATACAGATTAAAAACGGGAAAATTACTTTTTGGCTCAAAAGGGAGTTCGAGCATTTTTGAAGCTGTGTAGTCATGGAAAGTAATGCCCAACAGGCCAAGTGACTGCTTGTTTTGTAGAATCTGGCTGCTCATAAGTAAGGAATGAGTATTGGGGTATTAAACAGGACAAGACTTTTTGCACTCTAATCCTATATCAATTTAACATCTTGTAAAAGAGATACCTGCACTAGAAACTAATTATCTACTTATATAACTTATGATGGTTTTCCTTAAATATTTGTTATTATTAATCAGTAGTAGTATATCCTTGTAGGAGGCAATAAATCCTATAAAAACATTAAACATGGAAGAGTTTCTCAAGAAAATGGTTGGAATTAAAGAAGAACCCGATTCTACTACATTTTTAGATGGCATTGGAATTAAAAATTTATTTACCAATATAACAGATTTATGTAAAAATGAAGTGCGATATCATACTTATCTTCATAAGAAATAGGTTAAATGTCTTAGAAACTTCCTAAAAAAGATCATGTTAGTCTCTTAGAATATTTTGTTTATGGAAACAATTTGAAATGTTGCAAAATATAGTGTGCTTGCGCTCGAACCGGCCAGTCGCGCTGTGGCGCTCTCCGTACTAGTCCGGGAGGCCACCGCAAAAAAGCTAACCAATTCAAAGCCGCACTGATGCCTCAGCTCAGCGGGTTCAAATTTCATTTTTTTACCTAGAAAAAATCGTGCAAAAACGGGTTTTTCAATATAATTCGAAAACTATTGACTCAAAGAAAAAAAGATATATAATCAAAATTAATGGCCTATAAAACTACATGGTGGAACGGATATTTTACTAATTTTTTTTGGTCCAATAACTGTACCCATTTCGATTTACTTGAAAATTTAATTAAAAGAAAATTTAAACTCTATTTTATTGAAAAAAAGTGCCTCTTCTATCTGGGTGTTATATACCTGCCAGGACGTTTAACATTTCCCGATCTCCTATGCTACTATGTGTATAGCTCAGCGTTTAAATATTTGTATTATCGATATAAATATTAATAAAAATAATTTATAAAGACAGTTACTCGTTCAGAATGATCTAAAGAAAATTTCAATCATATTTTTAACTTTTTTTTTATAGTTTATTTAGCGACTTTTAAAACATTTCTTTTATTAAGCTTTATACTTCAATAATAATAAAATCTTGAACTTCCATTGTCTTTATTTGTTAATTGATACACAACGTTTCGGTTAGTGATGTATCTCCAACCGTTTTTAAGTGATCACTAAAACTAGTCTTAAAAGCTACGACCTTATATGTACACGGCTGGCAAACAAATTTCTTACAGGCACAGATTTTCAGTGCGATAAAAAGAGATGTCAATTAAATAGGCAAAGGCTTGAGCGAAATAAAGACATACAGAAGCCATGAAGTCATGGAATCCCCTTCTACCGACCCGAGAAAAAGAGGGGAATACCGTGGCCGCACTGCGACTAGACACACACACTAATCAGTCCGTATCTACCGAACGCCGGACGTTAAATTATTGGTTGTTAATCGCATTTTTGGGAGATTTTTTACGATATTTTCGTTTTTATGAGGTCATGTTAATCACTGTTGTATTTAATACATTGCGTTCCGCGCGTCTTTGATCTAGACTTTTGTAAGCTTTATAAGGTACTGTAAGCGACAGCTCGAAATCGATGTAATATTGCGGCGTGCCAGGAAAACACGGGCTTGCCGCAGAGTGCCCGACACCCTCAACACTTGCCAGGCCCTACCGGCGCTTCAATAGTTTAAATACTATGTATTTAGATTTTATTGGGTCTTCAAGGGTAATATTGCAGGCGGACAGGAGGGTTCCTATAAATTTATTAAAAATCAATTTGTATCAATAAAAAAAACAAACTTCTTATAGGAAGGAAAACAGAAAAAAACAAATAAGTAAACCTTCAAGATTAATTAAAAAAAAACTGGGGAAATAAGAACCGTAAAAAAATAAAATTATAATAAATCTAAATCTAAATAAAAAAATATATTTCAAATATAATTCAAAATAATTACGGAAAAAGATAGCCTGATTCGATTCGCAGGTCACTCTAGTCTTGATGCCGGCGCGGCGTCCGAAGCGAAGACAGCGTCGACCGGCATGCAGTCGTCGTCATTTGCATACTTCCATATGAGCGGGGTGCCCAAGGTTGCCAGATCGACGATCAACAAATTCTTTAATGCAAACTTATTCTTAATTGTTATTTCTGTTCTAAAAAGAATACTAGCCAAAAATAAAGGTCCTATAATTTTTAAAATTAGTTATTAGCACCAAAGATTTTTATTGATTATGATTAGCACACATAAATATATTTTTTTGTAAGGAGCCCAATTTTGATAAATGTATGGTCAAAAATATCCTATTCCTAATAAATATTTTATGAAATGACAACACACTGTCGACAATATTCTAACAAATCGCGGATTTCGTCGGCCATCGTTGTATTTGGAGGGGGAATAGGGAAAATTGTCGTTCTCTTTTCAATCTGGCGTTATCCTACTCTATTACGTTAAAATTGGCTCGCAAACCCTTGCCTTGCCAATCTTGTATACCATCCGTTGTTCACTTAAGCTTGACCGACTTGTCACGGTAGTGTAGTGGAACGCACCAGGCTGCCACTGGATGGAGTGATGGAGTTGTTGGAGCTGTGCCTCCGTAGTTATTACTTTTAAGTGAAAAATGAGTACTATGCACAGGACGATGGACTTCCCATGGGTTCATCGCTCTCTCCAGTGGTAGCAAATATTTTTATGGAATGGTTTGAAGAACACGCAATTAATACTGCACTAATTAAACCAAAAATTTGGCTACGATTTGTTGACGATACTTTTATTGTATGGACAGGTAATGATGAAAAACTTAAACGTTTCTTAAAGCATCAACATTGTCTTGGATCCTGTATCAAATTCACAATGGAGAAGGAACAAAATTCGGCTCTACCTTTACTCGACGTTTTAGTGAAACAAAATAATCGACATATACAAACCTCGGTATACAGAAAACCTACCCATACTGGACAATATTTGCACCAGAATTTCAATCACTCTAACGAAACAAAGTAAGGAGTCATACGTACTCTATATAACCGCGCAGGGACCTTGTGTAACAGTAAGGAATCTTTGCAAGCCGACATAAGTAATATAACTAGGGATCTCAAGCAAAACGGCTACGACGTTGTGTATCAATTAACATATAAAGACAATGGAAGTCCAAGATTTTAGTGTTATTGAAACCATAACATTGTCTAATACTTTTAAAGAAGGTTTATACTTCTTCTAGGCTTACAGTCAAAATATAATAAAACTAATAGCAACATAGGACATAAAGAAATGGCAAGCGTCCTGCCAGGTATATAGCACTCACATACGCAGCACATATATTTTTTTTCAGTTGAACTAAGGTTAAAACTTTAATTTGATTATATTATAAAGTAGTAAATAAATAGGTAAATACAATAATTGAAATTAAAAAAGGTGTTAAGCCTAGAAGAAGAAGACAGTTTAATAAGAGAAAGAGATTAAAAGTTTAACGCTAAATAAACTATAATATTTTCTTATGATAAAACATTTCAAGATCCTTCTGAACGAGTAACTGTCTTTATAAATTATTACTATTATCTAAATTGATAGTAATAATATTTAAACGATAAGATATACACATAGTAGCTTAGGAGATCGAGAAATGTTAAGCGTCCTGCCAGGTACATAACACCCAGATAGAGGAGGCACTTTTTTTCAATAAGATAGAATTTAATTTTTTAGTTAAAGTTTTAGGTGGGTTAAAATGGGTACAGTTATTGGAATAAAAAAATTAGTTATAATATCTGTGCCACCATATTATCCCCCATTGCCTCGAGACACATGTGTATTAGTTTGTTTCATTCAATGAATTTTGAATCAATTTTTATATGGATCGAAGTTGGTATACTTCTTGTACCAAAAAATATATTAAGTAAAATATTTGGCCAAAATCACTTTTTGTTTATATTTCCTTTATTACTTATTTTATTAGAAATGTATATATAACCCTTTTTATAGAACTTATTAAAAATCATATTTTTTGTTTATTACATTTTTTCGTAGCTCTTTTAGTTTTAAGATATTTGCGTTTTTATTTTAAATTTAAATCGTTAATATCTCAAACACTAACAAAGCTACAAAAACTTATTAAACAAAAATTATGTACTTTATTAGACCATTAATTTTTATTATGGGTATACCTTTTTTTCTAAATTATTAGTTATTAAGTTATATTGAAAAAACGATTTTTCACGATGTTCCCTAGACAAAAAAAATGCCATTTAAACTGATGCAACAGTGCGGCTTTGAATTGACTATAGCTTTTAGTAATATAAAAAAAATATATTTGATGCGTATCTTTTATTGGCCAGCCTTTTTGTGGTCTTCGCTAGGACTATACGCGGCGACAATTGTGGCGAGTTGAACATGAAAAAAACGATTTTTTTTTTTGTGTTTTGGGTTAAAATTATCTTTTTTAATAGTGTTTCACCCCTTGTATCAAAAAAAAAAAACTTTAAATTCGAATGTAGCATCCTTGGAAACATAAAGTAAAACTAAAAATGGCCATTTATCTATTGTGGACACGTTGAATATGCCTAATTTTAGGGGTGTGGGCAGGCCTATAGTAATAATTATAAACTTAGTAAAAAATTTAGAGTACACATTTTTTTTAATAATTTGGTTCGACAGTAGACTAAAAGCACAGTGCTAACTTACTACCACAAGGCCAAATGACTGCTTGTTTTGCAGAACCTGGATGCTAGTAAGGAATGAGTATCGGGGCATTAAACTGGACAATACTTTTAGCACTGTAATCCAATATCAATTAAAGGTCTTGTAAAGGAGATTCCTGCACTTCCCTGCGCTAGCTTTACAAATCAGGACCAGAGACTATTATAACTTATGATTGTTTTCCTCAAATATAATATAGACAATAATTATAATTTTTGTGAAAACTGTTATTTTCTTTGTTATTATTAAACAGTAGTAGTTTTTCAAGAAAATGGATAGAATTAAAAAAAAACCTTATTCTGCTAAATTTGGAGATGATACTGGGATTCAAAATATATTTACCGATATAACCGATTTATGTAAAAATAAAGTGTGATATCATGCTAAATTTTTACAAGTAATATGTTAAATGTATTTACAATTTTCTAAAAAAGCCCATGTTAGCCTTTAAAAATATTTCGTTTAAAGAAAAAACTTCGAAATGTTGCAAAAGATAGCGAGCTTGCGCTCGAACCGTCCAGACGCGCCTAAGCGCCCGCCGTGCGCGGGGTCAATTGTAGCGAGTTAAACATGAAAAAACGTAATTTTTTTCCTCTCATTTTGGTTTAAAATTGCTGTTTCTAATAGTGTTTCACACTTTGTGGCAAAAAAGAAACTTCATATTTGAATGTAGCACCATTGAAAACATAAAGTAAAACTGAAAATGGCCATTCACCATAATCATGGTCTCTATCCCGTTAAATAAGCGTTATTTCGGGGGTGCACCGCATGCCTATAATAATTATTATAAACTCAGTAAAAATTTTGGAGTATAATTTTTCTTTAGAATTTTGTATAACACTAGGCTAAAAAAACAGTAATAACTTGTGTTAAGGTTTTAATTTATAATTTATTTGCCCCTGTCCATGAGAATTAAGTTAATTATCAAAAGTAACGCCCACAAGGCCAAATGACTGCTTATTTTGCAAAACCTGGTTGCTCGTTGGCTTTACAAATCAGGACCAGGGACTGGCCTGAAAAACTACTTTTATAACTTAAGATGGTTTTCCTCAAATATTTGTTATTATTAAACGCTGTAGTATATCCTCGTAGAAGGCAATAAATCTGACACGTTTTAGACTTAGGGATAAAAGTTAGTTGACGGAAGAACCATAAATTTTTATAGCAGTTATCTCAATAAAACAAACTTAGTTTTATTAAGGCATTAGCTACAATAAATTCCACTGATATTTTTTTCATTAAGAACACTATTTGATTCCGTGATCAATCAATTTGTCTTATATAACTTTTATTCGTTAAAAAAAAAAGACAATAATGAGTGGCTACGAAAATATTTCTAGGAGGCAGCGAATTTTTCTCATTTCCCAAGGAATTTTTCAATTTTTGTTAGCTGTCTTTGTTACATCCACAGTATGGCTTATGGCATATAACAGAGATTGGAATTTAATGCATACTTGGCATGTATTTTTAAGTACAACTGGGGTAAGAAGTTCTTTTCACTATCGTTAAATAAATACATATTGCGCTAAGAAAATAAAAATTTACAAAAATATCTTGCTTATAAGATAAACAGTTTTTACCCAATTTTTTCAATATTTTATTCCTAAAAGTTTTTCCGTTATGTGTTATTCTACATTAATTCTTTTTTGATGCATGCTTCTTGTAGATGTTTTATTGATGACTCACTAACATTTTTTTTAGTTTTTTATGTGTACATGTATTATATGTCTGACGCTTCAAAAAGTTTGTTCTTTTTTTTTTAATTAGGTAAAAGCAAATTATATAAGTTCAGTGTTTAACATTTCAAAGTAAAAATAGCACTCAAAATGATTTTTTATGTACTACTTCACTGAATATTTTTTATGCAGCAAATTCATATTGATTTAAAAAGAGTTGGGGTTAGTTGTGGTTAGGGTGACTAATCGTTTTGTTGTAATAGACGAGCGGAACACACCCTAAAAACTTTGGGTTTAACAAAAATTTAAAATTTGGTTTAACACTAGGCTAAAAAAGTGTAGTAACTTAAAACAACGCCAAAGTTTTAATTTATAATTTATTTTCTAAAAGCACAGCAAAATAGCAAATTTATTTATTTAATTAGTATGAAGAGTTGTTATTTCTAGCGTAGCAAAATAGAAAAGAAAAACTTTTTTAGTCAGGTCGATCACTTTTTAAATATATTCACTAAGATTGTCTAACTTGACAATTATAATGAAGCATAATAATTTTGATAGTACATAGTGCAAACAATAAAAATGTTATATATTGAATTTTGAAGAAAGTGTTTAGTTTCTGTCAAAAATACCAACAAAATATTCTGGAGCTTTCTTATTGACATTTGGGTGACAGAATCAGATGTTTTATATAAATGGTGTACATACTTCGAATTCCAAATTGTTAATAAAAATTTGTAAATATGTGTTTCTATAAAAATATAAACGATTCCTTGATTACGACGGAAAGGATTACCCAGTTCATGTTGATTCTATTTAAAAGTTATAAAATCAAACCGACTAGAGACGGTTAATACCAATCCACTTATGCGAACAACTAATTTCGGTAAGCTAAAGTCATTAACGGATCTGTTATTTTTAATTAATTATTAACGCGCCCAATACCGTAAAATTTACTCGTAAATTGGATTTGCGTTATTTAGGTTGTAAGTATGTTTTTTAAGCTCATTTTGAAAATGTTTATTCCTATTTTTATTGATGCTTGGGGCAGTATACAGATGTTTTTTAATTTAATGCTAATATCTAAAAAGATTATTCTTTGGTCCGTTTTAAGGAAGAAACTTTATATAAAAATATGTCTTTAACGCCTTTACTTTGGAACTACAGCTAAAGTTTTAACTTTTTTTAAAAAATTGCTATGATCCCAAATATTTTTGTAAAACGTGCCCATATTCGCGGGATTCATACTGAAGAATTTTAGAAAAAGTGATACGTCATTTTTTTTCTAACGAATAACTTTAATTTTAAAATCATTTCCTTCTAAGCAAACCAGGTCTCTTATTATTTATGTAAAGTGCGGTTTTTATTTGCATCTCGCTAGACTACTTGCGAAAAAACAATTTACGTAACTTAAAACAATAATTTATTTAAGAACAATTTTTAAATGGTAAAATTATTAAATTAAAGTAATCTAAATATCACTTGGAATGCTAACATAAAATTACTCTAAATGCACAAAGAAATAAATTAAATGTTAAAAATGTCCATCTCCTGCTCTTTTCTCCACGGTACTGACGTCTTCTTTGGAAAATGCCGATACTGTTTCTAATAGTTTCTAAAGAAATTGTAATGCGATTTCTTAACTGCTCTTTAGTATGAATTGGTGTACTGTAAACCAATGTTTTAAGATGACCGCATAGGAAGTAATTGAAAATATTGAGGTCCGGGGGACCTAGGTGGCCATGCCTGTGGTCCTATGTAACCCATTTCGTTTTAAATTTTTACGCGCCAAAGCACTTCAGTACAGCAAAAATGCTTTTTGATGCATAAAAATGCCATACCAAAGATATCCTAAAAATATTATATATAATATAATTTATAGAATTCGCGGTTGGCACTAGGTGAAACATTATAAATAATATAAATTGAAAGAAAACACCAAGATATTTCACTGTATATTCAGAATGTCTCTGACATGTTTTCGACCTTGCGGTCATTATAAAGAGTTTTACAAGTAAACTAAACTAAAAATAGACAGTGCCCTATTTAAATAATTTTAAGGGTTCAGGTAGGTCTTGTTTAAGTCTTTAATGGTCTAAATTTGAATTTAATTTAATTGCTTTATCTAAGATGGTTTTCCTGTCGCATATTAGTAATATTTTTATTTTTATGTACAGCTTTTTTAATTTCTAAAATTTCTAAATAATCGAGTTTTTTTTTTTTGTGCCATTATGTAGTAACTTACAATTATTTTCATTAAAATGGTGATTTGAGTTTATACAATGTTCTGCGAAGGGTTTAGGTTGGTTGAATAAAATTAAAGTTTTATGCTCTTTAAGTCTATGTTTTAAACAACGTCTGTTCCCTATATAAATTGCGTTACAATCAGAACAACCTAACTCATAAACACCTGATTTATCACATAATTTGCGTTTCTCTTTATTATTTACTAAAATATTTCCCAGATTATTTTTATTAGTTTCTATAATGTTGACGTCCATTTTTTGTAATTGGTTAGCTACTTTTGTGCTTAATCCTCTATTATAAAAACAATAGCTATCAATAATGGCTATAAACCACAAATAATAGATAAACTCATACATAAAAAGAGACAAAAACAATTTTTAAAATTTTTCTATAATGATATCAAAAACACTACCAACCGCAAATGGTTTTCCATAAATCGTGTGAAAGGATTAAGCATAAAAGTAGCTAACCAATTACAAAAAATGGACGTCAACATTATAGAAACTAATAAAAATAATCTGGGAAATATTTTAGTAAATAATAAAGAGAAACGCAAATTATGTGATAAATCAGGTGTTTATGAGTTAGGTTGTTCTGATTGTAACGCAATTTATTAAGTAGGGCGACAGGACGTTGTTTAAAACATAGACTTAAAGAGCATGAAACTTCAATTTTATTCAACCAACCTAAAACCGGCTTCGCAGAACATTGTATAAACTCAAATCACCATTTTAATGAAAATAATTGTAAGTTACTACATAATGGCACAAAAAACAAAAAACTCGATTATTTAGAAATTTTAGAAATTAAAAAAGCTGTACATAAAAATAAAAATATTACTAATACTCAGACAGACTAGGGAAAAAACCCACTCTTAGATAAAGCAATTAAATTAAATTCAAATTTAGACCATTAGAAGGATCTTTAAACAACGTACCTACCTGAACCCTTAAAATTATTTAAATAGGGCACTGTCATATTTTTAGTTTAGTTTACTTGTAAAACTCTTTGATAATGACCGCAAGGTCGAAACACATGTGTCAGAGACATTCTGAATATACAGTGAAACATAATACTTGGTGTTTTCTTCAATTTATATTATTATATATAATATATTATTTTTTTCTTAAAACTTAAGCATCCTGTAGTTTAAAAGTGAGGACCTGTAAGTTATATAAAGTTTTCTTTTTTAAAAGGACCCCAAAATAATTCTTTTAATGTAAGCATGTATTAAAAAACAACAACAATTTCGTCTTTACTGTGAAATAGAAAGTTACTAGATTTACATTTCTTTTTAGTTTTCATTTTTTATGGCTGAAGCAGTAGCGCTCTTTAATCCAGGCAACGTATTTGTTCTTGGTTGTAGTAAACTGTCAAGAGGTTTTGTTCATGGAGTTTTTATGTCGTTTGCAGCAATTGCAGTAATTGCTGGTGTGTCAATTAAAATTCAAGATAAAACTAATGATAACAGAGATCATTTTACTTCGGTCCATGGTATTATGGGTAAGTAATACTTTAATAGCCAATACCTAGATTTTGTTAGTGCCAGAAAAACTCAATATTATTCAATTTTTTTCATGTTCTCTTTCCAGTTAAAAATTGATTTCGTGTACCGGGTGTCCAAATAACAAAGGACACCGGCTGTATCTCAGAAAATGTTTATCGCACAGCGTTGGGGAAAAATATTTTTGTTAAAAGTGGTCAAGAGAAATAGCTGGAAGTTAACCCCCCCCGAAATTAAGGCTTGATTTGAAATTATTTTGCAAATTTTAGAAAAAATTTATATTACTATGTTTTTCAGTTATAAAAGTTACCGAAACTATAAATTAACAAGTTTTATGAAGTAATATAAAGTTTAATTTTTTGTTTGAGTATTTAAGCGCAGTCCTCAATTAATTTCTACTATGTAATTTAAGAAAAATTAATCTAAAATTCGAGAAATCGCTCAAACCATCAGCGGTGCTAATTGGTCTTACTCTTTTACATATTTATAGAAACTTGACCCCATGTGTAGAAGATATTTTAGAAAAATTGTTCAAAAGCCTACAAAGTTAAAACTTAGTTTAGTTTAAGTTCTCTTATTTTTTAAATTTTCTTTTCTTAAACTTAGTTTAACTTGTGTATCTAGGAACAGCCTAAATGTAGAATTTTATTTTGTTTACCGATAAGTGCAATATTCTGTTTATGAGAAATTAATTTTTTGTTTAAAATTTGTAGGTATGCAGTAATTTCATAACCCTTCCCGAAATTTTTTCTTGGGTGCGCCCCTGTAAAAAAATTTAATAATATATGAGAGGATGACAGAGCATTTTGGGTTAAACAGTTTGATACCCCACATTTTTTTTAAAACAAACACCTTGCAAAAAATATAATAATTTATCACTAAGAGTTGTTACTTTTGATTTTACCTTAAACATGTACAGGGTGGGCATATAAGCGAGGTAAGCGGCTGTATCTCAGGACCTGTACATCTGACAAAAATGGATTTTTTTTATTATTATAAAAGTGGTCATGAGAAAATTCTGGAAATTATTTTCAAGTTCCGTATTTCACCGCTAGAGGGCGTAACTAAAAATTATATAAGGAAAACGTATTTTTTCCGAAAACCCATATATTAGCCTATATTTTTGATAATACTTTTAGAAAGCCTAAAAAATTCTCTATTATTTTGGATTAAGGCTCATTGGCGTACGATCGATAGTAGGGGTGGGGGAAGCTCTTGAAAGTGTATCATTAAAATCGGTGTAAATTTTGAACCACTTATTCGATTTTAGCAAATTAATTTTTTTTTGCAAGATAAATAAGGCTGTTTTAAATATCCGTTCTCCTTATCTCTTTACAGTTCCCAATAAAAGAGCTAGAGGGCGCAATTCGTTATAATTCCAGTTTTTTCATTATACTGCAAAAATTTAAATCGAACGGTATATTTTTGACATCATATTTAAAAAGAGAATTTGCAAAAATATTGTGAAAACCCGACGATGATATCTTTGTTCGTTTTAAACTTATAGCGAATTAAAGTTTTTTTACGCGCAGAGTCAAAACTTATGTACCGCCATCTAGCGTTCGGCCCTAGAATGTCTAATTAACATTATTATAGTTGATTTCTTGAGCTGTTAATAAGATACATCCTGTTGTCATAATTAATAAATACTACTTAATACTTAAACTAATAGATCACAGCATCAAAGGATGATTATGTGATTTTCTTAGAATAATTATTTATTAACGAATTTCTCTTTATATTTAAATAATGGTCTCGAAAAGGACCGATTTTAAACCCAAACATATTAGGTTCCTAATCCCTCGATAGATGTTCAAACTGCTTTCCATCACATTCCAAACAAGCTTCCAATCTTCTTTGGGTGGATAAAACTGCTGTTTCGATTTCAGCAGCTGATAATTAATTAATGGTATACGGATTCTGTTTTCCATATCATGTCTAGTTGTGGGTGGATTTTGGTACACAATATCTTTTAAACGACCCCATAAGTAAAAGTCGAGGCATGTTAAATCGGGTGACCTGGCCGGTCAAGGAAATAGACTTCCCCTTCCGATCCAGTGCCCTTGAAAATAATTATTAATATGATCCCGCACGAAACGGGAAAAATGTGCTGGACACCCGTCCAATTGGAAATACATGATCCGTCTCACTTCCAACGTGAAATCTTTCATTAAAATGGGCAAAGCATTTATTAAAAAATCCAAAAAAATATCACCGGTTAATGTGCCATCAAAAAAAGGACCAATAATTTTCGTTCCGATAATGCCACACCACACGTTTACTACCATTCCTACTAAAAGTAGCTTCATCGGTTTACAGAATCTGTGACAAAAAATGCCTGTTTTCGCGAATCATTGCTAGCATCCATTGACAAAAATCAATTCTGCGCTCAAAATCATGTTCGTTTAAGGTTTAAGGCTTGGTGTAGGATTATATGTAGCCTTAAAATAAAAAGAAATGCCTATTATATTCAAGGAGTAAATTATATTAAAAATGTGTATTAAATAGGTGCGCTAATGCAATTACTTACTTGTGGTCTTTTAGTATATTTCGAACAGTAGTTCGAGTTATTCCCAAATCTAAAGATAACGCCCGAGTTCGAATATGCTTATTAATTTCTACGTAGGCCAACACATTAATAATGTTTTCTTCCGTTTTTTCAGTAGTGCGACGCCTTCTAAATCTGGGCCGACTAAAACTCCCAGTATCGCGTAGTCGCGTAGTACTGACTTTTAGCTCTTGCTGCATTTTGAAAGCACTCGAAGAAAACCGCAATCATATCAACAGCTTCATCATTTGTAAGAGGCATTTTACAAAAAAATCGCGCAAAAAATATTTAGATACCAAATTGACAAGAACTAAAAGTATCTAATAAATACTTGAAGTTTCAAAAAATATTATTTGAAAATTTCTTTTGTTTTTGCCGCCTACTATACGTTAATTAGACATTCTAGGGCCGAACGCTAGATGGCGGTACATAAGCTTAAATGGTACTGTAATACACTCATAGTTATCTAATAGTCTATAACATGCACTCAGCGTTGTTAGCAGCAGCACTTTCGTATTAGATCTACTACTTTTAAGAGTGTTCTAGTACGCTAGTACGCCGCTCACAAATCTAGTACGTTTTCAGACTATTCGAATTCGCATTTAAAAATAAGCCTACGGTCTGTAGCGATGTTGCCATGAGTACAACAACTGACAGCGGCAGATTTTTAGCGGTCAACTAAAGAGTTATTGATGAGACTGTTGAGACTCGCATCTAGCGACACCCCCGCTGGCGAGCTTCTTGACAGTTTATAACCTAAAAAATTAAATTTTAATGTGTAAAGTAATAAGTCGGGGTATTTTCTAATACGTCCCCGCATTTTTACGTCTAAAATATAATTGGGGAATATAAAAAGCCGCTTTGCTAACCAGAACTAACCATGACCGACTAGAACTTAGGGCTTTTGATTTTTTCTAAATTATTTGTAGAAGTTATAAACAAAATTTTAACAACGTATTAAAAAAACCCGGGGAATATATAATTACACCTTTAAAAAAATGTATAACTTCTACCATATCAAAAATTATAAAAATTTTGTTAATAACTTTTATGAAGAAATAATTTAGACAAATTTAAAAGCCCTTAGTTAGCAAAACGGCTTTTTCCTTTCTGCAATAATATCAATAATATATCAGGCGTAAAAATAAGGAGACGTTATAAAAAAGAGCCATGATTTGCTTTTTTTACATTAAATGCATTATTTAGAAAAAGTCTACTTTTCAAATTACGCGCCGAGTCTCTGCATGATAAAGCATGATTCATGTGTCAACACTGTCAAGAAGCTTGACAGCGGGGGTGTCGCTAGACGCAAGTCCTAAAATCTAGTACGATATCCCGAAATCTAATACGAAACTATAGCGACATCTAGTACGAAAAAAATATCTGCTAACAACGCTGCATGCACTACTTCCTATATGGTTAATTATAATAATAAAAAAAAATAAAGCCTAATGAATATTTAAAAAGCGATTATCTCAGTATGGTATATTTGAAGTTGTCTTAGTATCATTCTAGAGCGACGATATGTTTTTGTAGGTATTCTTGTTCACTTTTTCATGTTAGTCGGCCATATTACTTTAGTATATTTTATATGGGAAATAAAGAAATTATTTTATTTTGTGATAACAACTTCTTTATAGGCGTTTCTGTTAAAAGCATCCAAGTAACAACGTCACATCCTATAAAAAACTTTTTCTTTTCGTCAACGATCCATATCCATGTATATGGATCATTGTTTTCGTCTACTTGATTTAAAGTATGTTCCAATATTTTAAATACTTTGATAATAGATTTTTTTCTTTTATTTTATGTATTTGTCTTTGAAATACACTTAGCTGATTATGAACCAAAAATTAGTAAGCTTTATCTTCCGAGTTAAGAACCCTTTTTCAATTTTTTAAAATTATTCTGTCTCAGCTGGTTACACCAAAAGTTTGTTTAAAAAAAAACAGTGTTTTATTTGACTGGGCTTGCGCGTGACCGTATAATAAACGGTTTTTTGCAAGACTGGAACAAACCCCAAGTTTGCAGCGTTGCGTTGTCGCGTTTGGTATTAAGTGTGAAGGCAATGAGTTGGTTTTTTGTGTAAATAAAAAATTAGTAATGTATTAAATTATTGCATTAAATCATCTATTAAAATGATTTTACAAAACCCGGGACAATTAACGTCCCGAATAGATTTTTTGAGACACAAGGACAAACGCTTTAAAACCGGGACGTTCGGTCACCCTAACTTTAGGTATTTTTTTTCAGATTAGTTTCCTTTTATTTTTGAGTTTGGCTGATCTCTACAAGACACAATAAATACTAGTATACACAAAAAAAATGTAATGTTTTTGTTAGTCTTAAGCTAAAGACTTAAAACTTAAAGGCCTAATGTAAGAGGTGTTTTAAATATATTTTAAAATTCGAAAGTAAAAACCCTGAATGATGTACTTGTCATGCTAATAAACGATAAATAAGTTTTAGTGCCTTTATTTCCGAACTAAAAAGTATGTTATTAGATTTTCGGTACAACAAGTTTAGGAAATCTCTTATGAAGACTCTTTTTGCTATTTGACAAAAATACTAAAGTGACACTGTTATTTTAATTTGTCCGCCTTATTATTTTATAAATGAATGTATTTTTTTTAGGTCTGGTTGCCTATTTGCTGACAATACTTTCATTTCTTGGAGGATTCATAGTGGCGTTTTCAAAAATGTTTTATAAATTTTATAAAAAATTTAATATTAAGCCAGTTTTTATAAAAAATGTACATATATTTTTTGGTATTTCAGCTTACATTATAGGATCTGTAAGCTTAGGTTTCGGACTTCATGACTACTTTAGTGAAGCTGCAGACAACACTAAACTAGGTTTTATAGTGATTTTAGCAATATACGTTAGCCTTAATCTGATTGGACCGTTGGCGACTCTATTTAGAGTTTAATATTTGCGGACACATCGCCAAAAATATAATATTTATACCTAACGTAAATGGGATCCGCAACCTTAGGTTTAGGTCTTTATGATTACTTTAGTGAAGCCGCAGACAAGAATTACCTAGGTTTTTTAGATATTTTGGAAACCAATTATTTGTCATAAAACTTTGAAATACAAACATAAACTTAAGTACATTTTTTAAACATATGCTTTTCCTTCTTGTGACAAATATCAAATGTGATTTTTTTTTGATAACCATATTAAAACAGAAGGCAGGTTTAATAATTAAATAACGACCTACCCAGTTGTTGATTCCATATGCAAAACAGGGTTTATGGGAGCCAAGTAATAATACCGTTTCCGTTGACAGTAGTATGCTAAGTACAGGGATTGTGTAGAGAAAGAAATGAATAGTTATAATTTCTAATCTATTTGTTGTTGTTTTTTTTATATTTAAATGTTTGGTATAGTTATATTCATTTTAAGTGTAAATAAATAAAATAAAAATTAATTTTAAAATATTGTGTAAAATAATTTTATTTTAAGTACCATTAGTGTTTAGTAAGATACATTTTTTTTACTATCTGACAACGAAAATCACTCGTCTTTCGACAAGGGTACTCAAGAGACTTTAGACGGCAACACTACTTCTGTTAGACCTTCCATTTCTTTATTGTAAAAATGATATTTCCTTGTACATTATTACTTTATCCCTGTGGACTGTCCTAAAATTTAAAAAAAATGGCTGTTGTAAACCTGGCGCACTATTCTTGAGTTTATCACAAGGAAAATGGTACAGACAATACAAATTACTGCATTTTTATGATAATACTAGAGTTGTATTTGGATAATAATTTATAAATACACTTTAAAAAAGGTTTTGCTTAACATGATCCCTAGACAAGGCTACCATTTTAAAAATTCTTAGAGTCTATCATGGTAAAACCCAGAACCATATTTTACACTTGTTTGCAGCATGCGGTATTGAATAATAATTAAGTATTGTATTGTTATTAAGCAATATTTTGTACGAGTTAAGAAATAAAAAATAAAATAAAATAGTTGGGGAAATCCCTTTGTTACCGTGATTAAATTTCTGTAAGTAAATAAACATTTACAATACTAGTTCATTCTATTTAAATCAGTTTACAAAAACAAACGCTCAAACGAGTAATCAATAAAATAAAAATATGAATAGCACAGATAGCATAGAAATTGAGCAAAACGGTGATCAAAATGGTAATAAGAAGATTTTTAAAAGGAATAACCAGTATGGAAGCCTTAAAAAAAATGTAATTAGATTTAATTTAAATTATCTGACAAGATTTGGAATATCAGGTGTTGTTGTGTACGCTTGTTGGATTGCTATTAAAAATTACAACTACTGGTTTTCATGGCACGTGATCTTGTGTACATTTGGGGTAAGTTTATTTTGTATTAAATAATTAATTCTCTAAATAGGTTTTTCATTAACAACATTCTTAATCATCAAAAGAAGCTTATTCTAATAAAAAAACTAATAGAAAATTGGGTAAACAGTGACCTATTTTGGCATATTTTTTGGTTAAAAACAAAACCTGTTCGACTTTCTGTTATAATCGTTTGTCTTAAAAATACATGATGGATGAAGTTGAAATTTGGCATAATGTTAGATCCCTTAAAGCTCATACATTTTTTGGTAATTATTTTTTGGTTAAATTAGTTACAAACCTATTCCCCTTTCTTTAAGGTTTCTTAAGCTAAAATTTTGATATCAAGATGGATATCATAGATATCGGATCTACTAGTATAAGAATATACTCACCTTGGTCTGTTCAAATATTATTTGTTTATCACATGCAACTTTGGGTTATATTTAAAGATAATGAAGAGTATTAAAAAGAGGTTAAGTCTATATTTTGGTTAAAACTCTTTTAAATATTAATATATTTTAGAAAATCATTACTTCGTGCATAGAATTCACATAATTATACAGGGTAAGTCTGTGAAGTGGGACCCCCCATTTATTGCTTTAAATATTCCAATTGGAAAAAAATGTTTTTAACAAAAATATTTTGGTTTTTGCTGCTCTATATTTTGCGAACAACCTTATGTATACAGGGTGTATCAAAAAGCCTATACAAGGACAAAGTTATTTTTTTATATGACTCCCTATATTTTTTGTTAAATTTTTGTTTTCTACATAAAATTCTAGATATTTTTTAATTTGCATATCATATCCCTATTTTTAATTGTTAACGAGATATTCTCATTTAAATACAAATTTAGAATAAAAAAATACGCTCATCTCTTAATGTTGTTTTACGTTTCTATGGTTTTAGCGGTTTTGGTAAAGTGACAAAACAGCCATAGTAATAATTAATAAGTAATTAGATATCACATGACGAGTAGAAATAGGTACAACCTTAAACAAGAAAAAAACGACTAAAACAATTTTTTTACAGATTAATAAAACTGTCATTTTGACATATTTATTAATCTCTATAGCATATATGGTTATTATGCTACTCTCAAAAAACCACTGAAACCATAGAAACGTAAAACAACATTAAAAGATAAGCGGATTTTTCCCTTCTAAATTTGTATTTAAATGCGAATATCTCGTTAACACTTGAATATGGGGATATGATATACTGAATAAAAAATATCTAGAATTTTATGCAGAAAACAAAAATGTAACAAAAAATATAGAGAGTCGTTTAAAAAAACTATCTTTGTTCTTGTACGGACTTTTTGATACATCCCTGTATACATAACGTTGTTCGCAAAATATAGAGCAGCAAAAACCAAAATATTTTTGTATAAAACATTTTTTCCCAATTTAAATATTTAAAGCAATAAACGGGGGGTCTCACTTCACAGACTTACTTTACTTTATAAAAATTAAAGAGCAGTTTTTTGTCATATACGCATTCACGATTACCACCAATAATCCTAATTCCTTTAAATTTTATTGTTGTAACTTCTATACCTAAAGATTGCACCCAAAGAACTATAATTCTCTTATTTCCTACCGAAAAATTTACGGAAGGCATTAGACGCAACCAGGAAGGACGGTAAAAAAATTAGAGAAGCGGCTAGAATATTAAACATACCTTCAAGTCAACTCCACGTCCCAAAAAACTATTATTTTGTTACTATAAAAATGACTTTTTTCTACTACGGTTTTTAACAATTACTTTTTTCCTTAAAGAGGAAAATTTTTCGTTTTCTAGCCGAGCGTACTAATTATACTATTTTTTTTACTTTAAAAAATTGAAAAATAATTCATAATTAAACAAAAAAGTAAAATAATGCAAGGAAAATTATACATTCCTTGGGGGTAGAGTACCTTTTACTTCCTTGCATTTTTAATGCCGTCCGCTTAATTCGCGGGAGGAAAAGTGGAACTTTTCTCCCGTATAATTTAAATTACTATTTGGTAAAATTCAAAATGATTCTTTTTTAATCTGGGGTGGTTACATACTATGTGTTTTGGCCCCGGACCTAAACAAAATGGATTTAAAGGACTAGTTTATAGGGAAGTCGAAGACAAGCATTTTTTATAAATTTATAAAGAAAATAAGATTAGCTGAAAAATATTGGCTTTACTGCTTAAAAAAAACTCCTATAATCAAGTTTTGGATTACAGGAGGTTTTTAGTTTAAATAGAACTTCTTTATTTAATTAGGAAGCTGTTAAGTATACAATTTAACCTAGTAAGATTTTTTATTATGTTCGAAACTGGAATTAAAACTTCAAGCAAATTATCTCAAAGTTTATAGAGCTAGATGAGCCCAAAAGTGGGGGCCACTACGCTACTACTTTTACCAAACAAGGAGGGACCAGCGACCTTTTACATGCGCCCAGCAAGCAATTGTGTTTGTCCTATGCTTATTTATCCCTGCCCGGAAATGAAAACTCAAAAAAATAGGACCAATAGGTGCCTTTTATAGAAGCTTAAAAAATGGTTGGATCAATTCTGAGCTCTCTGTGAAGTGGTTTTCACACTTTGCAAAGTACACGAAATCAGCTCCACTGATTCCAGCCTTCTTATTTTTGTTTACCATTGCAATTACATATTAATTAAAGTTTTTGATTCCTGCGAAGAAATTTTAACATAATATATGATCTCGCTTCCTCCACATACTTTAGACCGTCTTCAATCGTTAGACTCAACTTTTGTTGGTCTTTTTAAAATGCACCCTATACGGAATGTTTATTTACCACCGGTCATAAGAAAAAACATTACGGAAGTTGTTCGAATGAAAACAGACGTTTCTGGATTTGGTATTTTAGAAATATATCCATTAGTTGTAAATACATGTAATGATACATGTTTCGCATCTGTCAATCATGTAAACAGCTTAAATGTAGAAGCTGTTCCTGACTCAAAGGCTCCTGTTTCGGAAACTTCAGGAAACTTAACCTTATCGTTCAGCCAATTGTCAACACCAGAGCAGTACATCAAGCATCTAAAAAAGGTACTAGAAGTACCTACAAAAAAAGTAAAAATTTTGATAAGGGGGAAATTATAAGAGGCTTAAAAAGAAAAAAAATACAAAAAGGAAAAAAGGGAAAAGATTAAGGGAAGAATAATGAGAAAACAAAGAACAAAAACTTAAAGGAAAACAAATATTGATGAGGAAAGCAACACTTGGGTCTTCTGACGAACCATCAAAAGCTGATTTACTTGACATATGTGATGATGATGACCTAGACAATGCTGCCTTAAATTTTTTACCAGAATCGCTTATAACACCCAAATTTAAAAATAAGTTGTTTTTAGACTATGGAGATCGTGACAAAGATCGCAATTTATGGTATCGGTGGGATTCATGTTCTTTGTGTACATCTAAATCAATCAATTAAACATTTTATTTGTGATTTCTTTAAAAATAAAAGCTGAAAAATTTAAATATTAAAGTTTATTTCATATGCGAATAATTACCAACTTATACAGGGTTTTTAAACAATGCACGGCAAAATTTCAGGAGGTTATTACTTATTAAAAAATATTTTTAAATAAAGCTTTAAACATGGGTCCGAAAATACATAGTTTCTTAGATACAGGGTGTTAAACGTTTTTTAAAAAATAGGTTTTTTGTAATTATCTTAAATACCCTGAAGCCGATTTTCTTAAAATTTGTTATTGTAATTTCTAGTAAAAAGGGCCCAATTTAGGCCTAATTAAATTAGAATTAATAAGACCAGTGGTGTCTTAGGAGATACCTTATCGAAAATAATTGTAAAAAAAGTACGCCATTAACTTTTAAGCAATTTTTATATATATTTTTTTAGATTAAGCAAATAAAAATACATTTTTTTTATTTTGATAGTTTTTCCTGTTTTGGTTCGTTTTGGAGAAAAAAATAAAATTAATTTGATGCAGTTCTTTAATAGTTAATTTTAGTGGCAAATTGTGCATTTTTCGAACACCCTGTATGCTCAGTTACCCCAAGGAAAGAACCATGCGCAAATCCAATTTACTATTTATTTTAAATAATATATTATTTAATCTCTCATAAATATTTATTTACAAATGTCAGGTCATATTTAGCATATGAAAAATAATTTTAGCTTTTATACTTCAGTCAGAAAGATGATTTTTGCTTATGTGCACTCTGATTGCTAACCCATCATGTTTGGGATTGGTTTGTTTATATATTAAAATTTAAAAAATAGAAGAATTAGTTTATTTTTTATCGTAGGACAAAACAAAATACTTTAAAGTATTTCTAAAGTCCTGCTTTGTAAAAATGTGAACAACAATCAAATAAACCATTTTTCACTCATTTAAAGACCCTTTGCGCTTCTGATTAATTAACTTACATTATTTAAAGGAGGTCGGCAAAAAAATTTAGGTTTTGGTTGAGAAAAATCAAACAAAAATAAATTTTGAGATGTGTTAGTTCTGGTATATAAGATTTGACAGTCTGTCTACTTCTTAGAAGGTATTTGCGCAACTTTATCTAAAGTAAACAATTTTGTTAGTCCTCTTTAAAAATGGTAAGATTTAAACTTGTAGCATCCCACTATTGAACTGCTATTGGTTCCACTCGTATTTTTACACGTTCCACCAATCGAATAAGATCCGCACTTATTGTGAACAAGAAGAGAAAGCATTAAATTTGATGTTACAACACTGCGTATATTTCTGTCTGTACTGTTCATCATGTGTCAACAAAATACTAGCTGTTTACGAACAACCACTTGTCTTACCTAAGTTAAAGTTAGTTTCTGACCAGAGCTAAGTTGTTTGATCGAACACGCAATTTCGGCTTGTCAAGTTACGACTCCCGCGTTTTCATTTTCGACGTTGATTTTTAACGTAAATCCATGCAAAACAATAAACAATTTAAACATAACCTTAATTCGAGTTATAAAACGTTAAAATGTTAAATTTTGCTCAACTTAGGTTAGCCAAGATATCTCAGACAGAAATCCGGGTACCTTAGCAGGGGCAAGGGGGGAGGTCAGATTCTGACTTAGCTGTCACAAATCGTACGGCCAACAAAGTTAGTTTCCCTCAACTTAGGTCAGAATTTGTGCTGTTCATAAGCAGCTATTATTATTTTAGTTTATGCTTAATTTATCCAATTTTGCTAAACAAATATTACCTCTTGTATTTTGTAGTAGATAAGCTGATAAAATAGTACACAATTATAATAAGACTAGCACTGGTTTTACCAATGAAATTCGAATAAAGTATTGTTTACCCGTTTTTGTCTTGTTTATTTGCTGTTTTCTTATACCAAAGACAATTGTAGTTAGTGATAACTACAATTGTCTTTGCTTATACACAAATATTTAATTTTTCTGGCAACATTGGTTGTTGCAAGATATCTCTGGGGTTCCTTTGTGTTACCTGAGATCTCTTACCGTAAATATAGCCGATATTAAAAATTATGTGTGTTAACTACAAACCTGCTTTTCAGAAGAATAAATTCACGCACATACATTAAATATTTGGGTCATTAAGACACGTTTACAGCAAAGTTTTCAACTATAAGTTGACAAAAAACTGTTTGTAGAAAACTTCCACTTTTAGTTGTCAACTTTCTTTGATCTTTACCGACACTCCGCGGAAAACCAAAATTTAGTAGAAGATTTGTCTCTCCACAAGTGGAAGACAGAAAAATTTGCTGTAGTATGTAGAAAAAGCAACAAATTGCTGCAACTGGTAGAAAACTTAGTGGAAGACTTTGGTGAAAAAACGTCTTTAGATTAAGCATCGAGAGTCTGTTAAGTAGGCACACGGTTCCCGGACCCTTTCTTGTAAGCTTTCTGTGGGATCCAGTGTTTGTAATAAAATACAAAAGCTATAATAACGGATCATTAATGTGTATGCTAGTATATCAGAATGTTAAACGTAGAGGTAGAGTCAGTAAAGAATCCATTACTGTCAAAAGGTTTGTAGTAGATATTTTGATTATTAATTTTAAATACTAATAGTCTTTTTCAAGCCTGAACTTTATTATCTAATACCTTACCACTAAACAACGGGTCGGTCGCGACCTTCAGTTTGGGGAGAAAGTTTTGTTTCTTAAGCAATCCCTAAAGCAAGCTGCAATATGGTGTTCCGCTTAAGGATTTAGGATTAAACCTCTTGAACAGTTCCGGAAGGCTTGCAAACATTTTAAATACATACAAAATTTGATTTCTTGGTGCATTTCTAACCGCTAAATGTATTTGGTTTTAATACTGATTCGGGCAATATCAGTACATACATAAACTTTTAGACTAAGCTCTAGGTATACTAAGGATATTATCAATAAACAGTAACCATTTTTGGCAAACACTAGATTTTTTTTTATTTCAGTATGTACCCCTTATGGCTGAATCGTTAATGCTTTTCACAGGCGATGAAATTTGGTCCCGTCAGATGACAAGAACGTCAAAATATACTGTTCATGGAATTTTAGTATCCCTAAGCATTGGAATGATTATATCTGGAGATGCTTTAGTATATAATTATATTTCCCCAGGATATCATTTATACACAGCTCATGGAATAACCGGTAAAATATTTTAATTTTATTTTTAAGTTTCGGCACAAGAAGTGAACATAAAATGTCTCTCTCTCTCTCTCTCTTTGTCCGTCATTATTCATTATATCTAGTAACGCCAGGTATTTATTTATAGCGGGCTACAACAGACTTTATCCATCACATATTATTAACAACTGGAAGGTACTTACAGCTAACATGTTAACTAAAGATGACAATATCATTATATAACATTTTGTCATTACATTCCTTTCCGAAAAAAATATTAAAACAACTTATATTTAATAGAGCTCCTGTCAATAGTTTTAAACATGCGAGTAATGGCATCACTCCAGATTATGACATTTGTTAAACAACTCAATGTGCATTATTACTCTTTTCCCTACATCAAAAAGATATCCACTAAGGTCGAAAAGTTGTTCAAGACTGATTGTTTAATAAAGATTGCTTTTAAACAATACAAAGCGATAGGGTCGCTTTTCTTAAGAATGAAAGATAAAGTCCTTAAAACACCTAATGTAGTATATAATATTTCTTGCTCTCAGTGTAAGAGTGTATATACAGGGTGATTGGTAAGTCGAGGCGAAAAATGAAGGCTCGAATAAATTTTTAATTCTAAATCGAAAACCAAAAATACTTTTTTTGCAAATTTTCCTTCGTTTCCAAGATATTTCACTATAAAGTTTTGGCAAAAAAAAATTTAATCACTTTGTGGGTGTCGCTAATCTTAGTTGGCGCTTTCAAACTATTACATCATAAGAAATCAAGTTTGACCGTTGTCAAAAGTTAGACATTTTGGTGCACACGCTTAATAATTATTATATTATACCCATACACATAAACAATTTCACCGTGTTCTTCGTTAGTAAAATTAATTTTTTTGTGATTTTTTCAATAACAGATTGACAAGTGTCTAACTTTTGACAAAGGTCAAACTTGATTTCATATGACGTAATAGTTTGAAAGCGCCAACTAAGATTAGCGACACCCACAAAGTGATTAAATTTTTTTTACCAAAACTTTATAGTGAAATATCTTGGAAACGAAGGAAAATTTGCAAAAAAAGTATTCTTGGTTTTCGATTTAGAATTAAAAAATTAATTCGGGCCTTCATTTCGCCTCGACTTACCAATCACCCTGTATAGGTCACAACAACATCAAGGGTTAAACAGTAGGATTACAACAACATAAAAGTGATTGCAGACTGGGTAAAACAGTTGTGCATTGTCAGTACATTATAACCAATTGGGACACAGGTTTAAATTTAACGAGACCTATATAATATGTAATAAATCTAGCTACAATAAGAGATTGGTTTGCGAAATGATCGAAATATATTACATCCTAATTCTATTAATAAGAGGGTGGACTTAGAAAATTTAAGTGCAATTTATTCTAACTTACCTAATTTGACTTTGACCAATCGAAATCTGTCTACTTATTGTAGTAACTATTTTTAAAATAACTAAGATTTTGTACTAACCAATCATTTATTGTTGCCTTTTTTCACTTCCTTTTGACATTTATTTATTGTTTTTGCTTGTTCCTATTATTATTGGTGATTTTTTGTTTACTTGGCCTAAACGTACCCCAGAAGTCCCTATTGCAGGGCATTTATGCCTTTGTTCTTTTTCTTTTTTTCTCTTTCTTTCCTTCTGTGTGTTCTACTGGATATTGGGGCGTGTTTTTTAAGGCGCAGTGGATTTCTGTTTCCCCTGTTAACACATTATACGGAAGCTTACAAGGAATATCACGTACATATACATATCTACACACGATCATACCCTTAGGTGACAGATAAGGGTTGTCACATAAATTCACACACACTACTATGCATTCCCTTAGGTGATAGCTGAGGGATAAACATATATACATATTAACATTCAAGTATAAACCCTTAGGTGATAGATGAGGGAAATATATACACGTGCACATGCACACACACATATACACACACACCTACGTACACATACGAAAACATACTCACACAAACACTTGAATCTCATTAACCTTAGGTGGCAGATAAGTTTACAAAAAACACCAAATTTCACTTGCACAGTTTCTGCCAGTCAATGTTACATATATTGCAACGGGATAACTTATCTGACTATAAACTGCGGCTTGGAGAAACCATGACCTTAGATTTAGGTATTCGCACAATCAGGAAGGATTTTGTCAGAAAAAGAATAAACAAATAAATAAATAATAATATCGTCATTTTTATTATTAACAACAGCTATATGTAATGGGGGTGTTTTATATTTGTGTTTTCTCTTTTGTTTTAATTGTGTGTTACGATGTAGTTTTTTAGAATGTTTTTATAAGGTTCTGTTCCGTGACATTGGTCATCTTTAATCAACATGTTAACGGTATCTTTCAAGTTTGTTTCTAAAGGTAGCTAATCAATTAGTTGATGCCATGCATACGTAAAACAGTTTTTATGAAGTAAATGTTTATACAGGGTTCCCCATAAATAGACTACCCATTTTAATTGCTCAGTAAAATTGTTAAAACTTAATAAAACTAACATTTTATTACACTTAATTACAATTCACTCTTTGGGATTTACTATAACATACGACTTATCCAAATTTAAAAAATTCGTCTTTTAAGTAAGTGTCATTAACTTCAATGGACTTTTCAAGATTGTCAATAAATGATTTATGACACGATAAAGGAAAACCTGATCTATTCATTGGACCTTTTCAGGAATTTGGACTTTAAGATCTTGGATATTTTCTGAACCTGTTGCAAAAACCTTTGACTTTAAATAGCCCCACAGAAAAAAGTCTGGTGCAGTTAGGTCCGGCGACCTTAAAAGCCCATTTAAATCCCCAAATAGTGAAATAAGTCGGCCATTAAACACTTCTCGCAGAACTTTTTTAGAGTTTTTAGCGGTATGTATGTACTGTCGCTTCATCTTCTTCTATTAAGTTACTCTATATATTTTTAGGCAAAAAAACTCGTTATTGAACTGAAAAATCCATGAGAATTAAAACTAAACATTAAGTTAGGTGTTCAAACGTAATGATGCTTTATTAGAAAAATGACCTTTACAAAATCAATTTTTCTTAGTTTTGTAACAGGTGCCTACTCGATTAAAAATATTTTGATTTAAATCCCAAAGGTCATAGAAGATAATGATATAAAAAAACGTACTGAATTATCTCATACATAATTTATTTCAATATCAAAATAGGTAGTCTATTATGGGGAACCCTGTATATTTCAATAGTAAAATTTTGGTTTTTAGGTTTGGTGTCCATGCTACTTCTCATCTTGTCAGTTCCAGTAGGTTTAGCAATCAAATACAACAAAGAAATAAAACAGATTTCCATTCCAATTATATGGTATAAAGCATTACATAATATTTTGGGATTGTTGGGCTATGTCATTGGCATGATTAGTTTGTGTTACGCCTATTACACACATTGGTTTGTGTTTTATACGGATTATGAATCAAGATTGGTTGCTTTAGTGGTAACAATTGGTGTCTTATTATGGACAATCAATGGATCTGTGATATCCTTATATAATCAAATAAAATATCTTATTTGATATTACTACCAAGAAATACATTTAAAAAAAAACGACTGCTCTATTATTTAGATGGAATTTGTAGATTTGTCCACTTTAAATTAAAAATGTACACCTTGTCTGTAAAAACTGACATAACTGTTCTGTTTTAGTATCACTTTAGTTTCTTGTTGCATATTTTGCATCCGTTAAGTTAATCAAAACATTACCTATTTTTTTTTTAAATAAACGGTCACAAAATCTTTTAAAATTGTTGAACAAAAAAAAAGGCTAATTACTTTAAAATCGCAATGGTATCCATATGAAGAGTCGAAGCGAAAAACGGTGAAAGTCAATTTTTGGGCCAAAATAACTTATAACTAATAGAAAATGTAGTATTGATAAGACTGATTCAATGATGTATTTTACAGCAAAAAACCCTTAGGCTGTATTTAGTGCTCGACCGATAGTCGGTGCTGACAGCGGTCTTACAAAGAAAATAAAATGATCAACTACAGTACAGAGCTGATTTTTTTCATTCCCATATCTATGTTTGACTGGTTTCACCGCTGACCATCGGTCGAACATAGCTATATAAATGAAAAAATCAGATCTGTATTTTAGTTGATCATACCTTTTCTTTGAGATAGCTACCTACGTTCTTGGAATTACGAAATATATGCGCTGACGAAAAACTCCTTAGGGGAAAAATGATAAGGTGCCGAGCTTAGGTGAGAATAACTCTGAGGTTCCATTTTTACCACTCCATCCTGGAGTCGTGTAGCGACTTGTTAATTTCTGTAGACTGTAAAAACTAAAAATAAATAAAGTGATTTGGCAAACATGCTATTTGCTAGAAAAGGGGTTTTATTTGATCGCCTCCGTAAAAAACCGAGAATCGAGATTTACTTGCTGCCGTTTAAATTTTATTAATTTAAAACGTTCTTTAATCCATCCGTATAAGATATATATATATATATATATATATATATATATATATATATATATATATATATATATATATATATATATATATATATATATAAATGGGTGACTAAAAATTAAGTACAAAAATTAACCGATAAAAAACGTAAAAAGTAATTTTTTTTAAATGGAAAGCCCTTACTTTTATATTTTTATCGTATTAAGCATTAAAAAATAAGGTAACTTTGTATTAAGTAGTCTATTCCGAAAATGTATAGTTTTCGAAATAATTGACAATTTAACATTTTGTATTGTAAAAGTGCTCTTTAATTTTGTTATTTGTGGGCCATGACGGCGGGACCCGGCCAAAAAAAGATAATCGGACGTAGAAACGTCACTATTTGGATTTGACAATTAGTTTTATTAGATATCAAACAAAATTTTCTTGTGCCTTTATTAAAATAAACTCGCAAAACTGCACTCTTTTGGGAAAATCAATGTCTTTAATGTGTTGAACCATGGAAAATAAATAAGGGTGAAAGTTGTGTTTTGCCAAAATTCTTTGTATTGAGCTTTTT